>CAXAMN010021795.1:758687-770442 GCA_963970005.1 Durusdinium trenchii | reverse complement strand
CAGTGTACAATAGGATAGTGGCGCAGACCAACCGCAGACCAAGCGCAAACCAATGGCAGTGTACACAAAGGATAGTGGCGCAGACCAACCACAGACCAAGCGCAGACAATGGCAGTGCAGACAAAGAATTTCAGAATGGTGGAGGACAGTTTTTTAGTACGACTACGACTACTACTACCACTACTACTACTGCTACTGCTACCACTACTAATGTCAAGCTGGAGATCATCAGATCAGCATCTCAGCTCCCTGGAGCAAAAATTAAATGGTTTGCAATTCACCTAGTGATTGACCATTCACAGGCAACCGCCATTACTTATAAATGCCTATTCCACTCCCCCACCTATTGTCCGACACATTATGTCCGGCCAAACGCATCCGACCAAAGTTCTTCTTCTGGACGTTGCAAGACCTGGGCGGGCGACAAAGTAAACGGTGGTGGCTTTACTTGGACAAGTTGTAATTCCTGTTCGCCCTGGACTTGCACCATAATTAATGAATTCCAATGTATGCCACAGGGTAAAGGATCAACTGGTCAAGGATTGCAAAGTTATACCACTGTGATATTTGTCATTCGCGGGATTGAGATCAAAAGACAAAGTAATGGTTTCAGTTTCCAGCGTAGTAGATGGAGTGTGTATAGGAGTAGTTGTATAATCATAACTTCTCAAATCCCCTCATGAGTCTTCGAATTCCTTTATTTACTTACATGTTGAGGCAGTGATTGGGATATAGTCTGTTTGTGACACATGCACTGGCACTGGTAGACTAGAACTTGCTGACAGTCTGACAGTGGTAAGAATGTTATTGTGTGGGTAACACCAAATGAGCTTTGTTGAACAGGTTGTTTTGGTGACTGCCCTCAAAAAGGGTTTGCGTACAAAGTTTCTACCTTCTAGTCATTGGCTACCTGTGTTTTGTTGTACTTACCTTAGACCCCAAACAACAGGTTTAAACTCAGTTTTCCCCTCACCAACAACCAATACAACTGAACAATAAATAGATAACTAATCATATGCCATGGTTTCCATCCCCATCCCCATCTGTCCTGCCCGACCGTCACTGCATTTCCCCGTCCCCCTCTGAGACAGCAGCTCTGTGGCCAGGGTCTGGCCTGCCGCAACATGTAAAAGTGGAAAAGTGATCTCTGGTAAAAAAAACCAAATACGAAGTGGAGGCTATCGCTAGTAGGTTCCTTTTGCTAGTTACTAGGTTGGAGGCCATCGCTAGTAGGTTCCTTTTGCTATTAGTAATATTAGTACCAACTGGATCCCGGATGTCCATTGACAACTTTACGAAGTCTGAAATCTGAAACATGACTTGGAAAAAACAGTGACTTCTTGTTATTGTTTTGACTACAGGCTCCAAACCTTTATATTACTATATTTTAATTAATATGTCGTTGTCCAACATGACAAGTCATGAATGCCGTCCAGGAGTGCAACAGTCCGAGCCATGATCCAACAACAACTACTAGCAATCAACAAAAACTCAATGGAGACATTCATGGAGCAAATGCCACAGTACTTGTATTTAAGATACTATACGAAGTCCAATGAATGATTTAATTGCAGGGACTGGGACTGAAAGAGTCCAGGTTTCATCACCCTGAACCAACGGAACGGCTTTTCCACTCGCAATTCATAGTACACAGAATAATAAATATAGTCCAAAGCAGAAGTCCAACGAATCTGATCTGACTTTCTGTCTGACCGACTGTCCGACCAAGAAAATCATTAAAAGTACGACCTCAAAGTATGACCTCACTTCTTCTTAGATCGTCGTGTTTCTCCATAGCGTAACGTGGTTGCGTCCGAGTAAGAAGTCCTGACGTCAGAATCTGATTCTGGCCCGTCTTCAAGCTCCGGCGCAAGAGTCCTGGGAATTTGGATGGGTTCCTGGAGTCTGTGCACACAAGCATTCAGGCGCAATGTGCACCAAAATGCCGCAGCAAAGCATGAGCTCTCAAAGGCATTCCCTGCCAAGTCCTTGAGCAATGCCTCCGACATTCCGGCATAGAAGTCCTCCGGGTCCGACTCGTCTCCAACCCAAAGGCCCTGGAGACGCAATGACTCCAGTCCAAGCAAAGGCCTACACCTGCTGGTGATATACTTTTCACCCCTGGGTGTCAGGCAAGGGACGTACGGCGCAAGCTCTGTGAAGTTGAAGTTTTGAGAAAGGTCTACGGCGCGAGCTTTATGCTCTGGGAAATGTTTAACCCCAATTCTATAAAGCAAAGACCTCTTCCTCCTTGTCAATGTCCGAAGGTAAGGCTCCGACCTGGCTCCTTCTTTGAAAGCCTTCTTCCAACCACTGGACACTCCGACCCTTTTCTGAGAAAATCTCCGACTGAACTTGTGTGTCAAAGGTAGTAATTGTTTTCGTCGATGTCGTGCAGCCAACCTTTGGCACTTCTTTCTCATGGCTTCATGGAATTTGA
Source organism: Durusdinium trenchii (assembly GCA_963970005.1). NCBI lineage: Eukaryota > Dinophyceae > Suessiales > Symbiodiniaceae > Durusdinium > Durusdinium trenchii. The sequence goes on along the minus strand of CAXAMN010021795.1, from coordinate 768,002 downwards.
GCTCCGACAAACTCCTAGCAGGAGAAGTTGAAGTCAAGAATAAAACATATGTTCGACTAGTGTTATTAAAACATATGGTAAGGCCAGAATCCTTGATGTATTCAAAATAAGTGGAAACGTAAACAAGCCACAGTCAAAAATCAAATTGACAAGTCAAAAAACAAAAACGATGCAAAACAAATTAAGGAAAGAACCAAAAAAAATCACAGTTTGAAAATGGCAAAAACCAAATACACATCAACAAATCAAAAACTATCAACACAATCAAATACAAAATTAATAAACAACACATAAAAACACACAATGTTCACAAAAAACAAAAACAGAAACACATGGAAATTGTACAAAACAAATCAAATAACATTCAAAACTAAGTCAGAGAGAGTCAAAAGAACCGTTAAACAACCCAAAAGCAACAAAGCGAAAATTTGAAAACAAGTGCAAACTATTTCGGGTCTGGGCCAATTGACTTTTGACTTTTGGGACTGACTACTAAGTTGACTTTTAACTTTGAAAACAGGCTCTCTCCAATGAAAGATCTTTATAATACTACTAGTGATTTACAAAAACAATACTTGGACATAAAAACAACAATGAATCATTGATCAAACTGCAACAAACCAAGCCTTCACTCACAAGCCAGGCAGTTCACTCAACCACAATTGGAAACACTGGGAACAATCAGTCCTTGGACGCACCAAGTATGATTCAATGGTGTTCTCCGGCCATCCAGTCAGAGTGGACATCAGCTCATTGAGCGTGTCTGTAACACAGTCTTTGGACATCTCGGCTTTCTGTAGCGCAGTCCGGCTGAAAACTGTCATCCACACCCGACTCCGACTCTGAGGAACTCCAAACAGGCGAGGAGACAATTGCCACACGTGCAAATGCAACCCCAACTCTGACAGCATTGATCCGACCACGTCGAGGTTAGAAGGTCCTCCACCTTTTGGCTGGTGAGCCAAGCTAGCCACATTCTCCATAAGGCAAACTTGTAGAGGAGCCCGTCGTTTCTTCAAATACCCGACAATACCTCCAAAGACCGACCCAGTTCTGAGTGTGCCATTGGCAACACAGTTCCTGTTCGTGTCCGACCTGCTGTGTGGGTTTAGGGGTGAGATGTCCTGGCAAGGAAAACCTGCAGCCATGGACTTTACCTCCGGCACCTCCTTGGCCTTGCCCTCCAAAAAGCACCAGGCCTGCTTCTCCGACAAATCAACGACATCGCCAAACAATGCCTGGCAGTCCTTATGTACGGCGTGAATGAACCCTCTTTTCTTGGGGTCAATTTCACAGGAAAACCTGTGAGAAAACTTGCCTCCGACGTTGAAGTGAGGCAATGCCCAGTTCCAGAAGTCACGACAGACTAGGGCTGGAATGTCCGTCCCACTGCAAATTGAACCAAAGTCTGGCTCTGACCAAATATCCTGAAGATACATCCTGAAAACGTCAGTTTCGTCCGGCCTCATTAAGTTTGCCCAAGCCTTGAAAAGTCCAATGCATCTCTGTGGTCCAGAGTCCAACCTATTGAATCTCACAACGTCACCATAGTGCTTGCACACTGGAATCTTTGGAGGCTCCAGTGGCAGTTCCATTGCTCTCCAATTGCTCCGACGCTGGTGGGTGTCCGATGCAAGTAGATTCTAACGTGCAGTGAAATGGGTCTGGCAATGTATGTAAGTAAACCTTTAGAAAGCACTGAGACATATGATTGAAGTAATTCTTTGCAACGTCACACACTTTCATTGAAGAGTTGTCCTTGCTTCATAAACACATATAATATATATATACTATATAGTTAAACCTGCTTGAGTTAGAACAATTGTAGTCCTGCTTGAAAAATGTATGTATATACACACTAGACCTGCAGTATTTCCATTGAACTTAACAAAACCTTGATCGAGAGCTAAATGTAAAACATAGAGTTCACAATTGAATCATTGCCAGTCAAACTTCAACAAGAATATGTTGTTTGATCAAGAGCAAGTGTAAATGTTGTTAAGATCTATCCAAAATTTGGAGAAGTAGATATGACGCTGTTCAAGAGGCAGTGCCCTTATTGAACTTATTATTACAGTGCGAAAGAATTCAGCATTGCAGCCAAATGTGAACAACGCAGGCAATGACTCCTTCCGTCCTCACTCCATCAAGTTTCAACAACTGGAATGTACAACAAATTGGCAAGATCCTTTTTTTATTCTCCGACAGCAGCTGGGTCAGAATCGACCAAGTGGGGTGCACATTCTATTGATGTCTTGCAGCTCTGCTCGCTGATCCTCCGTCCTGACAAGGCTTTTGATAATATTAATGGCACACTTGTCCCCATCCAAAGTCCGACGAAACCTTAACGGCAGAAGTGACCTCATTCGTTCGACCATTGTTGCTGCTTTATCTCCGACCTGTGGCGTCAAGCAAGTCTCTGGCCACAAGGGTTCGACACTGAAGGCAAAGCAGTCCCATGCCACCGACGCCACTGCCCAATTGTCTGCCTTCAGGCTGACTCCGACCTTGACTGAGAGTTTGAGCATATGACACTGAAACCTGTTTGTTTGCTTCCCAATTTAGATAACTGATCAAATAATAACTATTGTTTCTAGTAGCTCACACCCAGATTTGAAGAGCTACGAGTCTTTGAAAGTGTGCCCCTGCTTGCGAGGTGGCTGGTGGCTTTTGAACCAAACAGTCATCCTCCTAGAGGTCCTGGAGGCCAACTATGCCAAGGCAACCCCCTGCCATTGGAATCCCCTTTGGAAAAAAATATGTGGCATTTTAAATATATATATATCTTACATGTATGATTCTTGACTTGAGCAATCTGATTATTCAGGATTATACGACTAAGCCCTGTGCCTTTCTTTCTCCGGCAATCAGGCACTCTGCTGGGCGGTATCCAGTGGCATAGACACTATCTCCATAAACAGTGATCCGGCCTTCGTTGCCAACCTGCCTGCTCAAGCCAAAGTCTGAAATAGCCACCCGTCCAATTGTAGTCAGTGATTGAGGGAAGAACAATATATTGTTTGTTTTGATGTCACAGTGCAATACCCTTTTGGCATGCATGTACACTAGTCCGGCCAAGACCTGTTTGAAAAGTTTCCAAATCTGGCACTTATTCTCGGACCATGGTTCTGGAGCCCGGCGAAGCTTCTTGCAAAGTGCAAGAAGGTCCGACTGTGCGACCTCCATAGCCAAGGCTATGACTCCGTCCTCAAGATTCAGCAACTGGAATGTCCGACAAATATTGGGATGTCCTGCCAATGAAGTCATGAGGGCATGCTCCCTTGCAAGATCAGCTGAGCGAAATGCCTCTGATGCTGGACCCTCCGACACTTCTGGATGTGAAGGGGCTTGGTCCGACGAGAATTTCCGATGGGGAACCTTCAAAGCCACTGTGCACCCCAACCAGTTGCATAAAAAATGCGACCATAGGTCCCTTGTCCAAGCTCCTTCTCTACTTTGATTTCCTCCGACATTGTAAAGGGAATTGTCCCAAGCGTAAAACAGCGCTCCAATGAGTCGGTGTCCTCCTCCTGTTTCTCGTCCGGCTTGCTGTAGTAGACTGAACGCCACCATCTGCAGCAATCCTGCTTTTTAATCTCATTGCGCTTGTAGTTGTCCTTGGCTTCATTGATGTAAAGGTCCTTCTCTTCTGGCCGGCAATGTTTCCTTATTAGTGTCCGCACACTAAAATCAATCTGAGGGTTATTAAAGTCAAAAACACAAGCTTATATATTAGTCAGCTACCAAAAAACTAAAACACTGATTACAAAAGCCTTGATTTGTACACATAATAACTATCCGTATTCATGTCAGGGGGCCACCTGAAACGGTAGTGTTCTTGACCTTTGAGTGGCTTCTTGCCAACAATCCGGCGCTTGAGCTTGCCAAAGCGTGGTGGGGAAACCCCACGTGCTTTCATAGCTGACATGAACAAGGCGTATGCAGAAGGCATTGGCTTTGTGCCAGCTTCTGCATGCGTTGCCCTCCGCCCCATCTCTTCCCGGCCCGGCAGTTCTAAGTCCGTCCTAGTGCCACTAAAACAAAAGACATGAGCTTGGACCAACACAAGTGGTATTTTATAATTAATGTATCTTAATATGTGTTCTTTTTAATTTTTGACCTGAAGATTGATTGGGGCAATTGCATTTCCATCGACATGTCTTGCCATCCAACACACCAAGCACTTTGTGAAATAGACTGAATAAAATCAAACAAGTTTAAATGGGTCACTGATCATCTGCCTACAACTCAAAATAAATATGGTGCTGTCTGTGGCATTGAGACTTCATTGGCACATATCATCGGTTGATCTAAAAGCTTGAATCAAATATGATGATTCACAGTAGTTCACTGTCACTGCATGAGAAGGTGAAACATCTCAACAAACACAAAAACAACCTTAGTCAGTCAGAAATGTGTGCGCCACTGTTTGCACTGGCATCAATGTCCAATCACAGGCTGGAATGAAGTGAAGTGCAGTCATATGCTTTCTGGCATGTCAAATAATTTCACTATTTAGTGGATTGGTTGCAACCAAGTTAATGTGTAGCACGCAAACAAGTCCAAGGTCCAAATTCATAAGCTTTTTGCTGGGGTGCAGTAGCAGCAGTAGAAGTGGAACGTCGACAGTTTAAACACTCCGACCCTTAATCAAGAGATTGGGATACAATATACACACTGCGTTTGTAATATAGGCAGTGGCCCCAGCCTGACTTGAAGCCAGAATTGAATTGAGTTGCAGCACCAAACTGAACACATCATGCCTCTAGACTCATCATTTCTTGATGCTGGACAGACTCAACCAAATACAATAAACACACTAATTGCTAATGAACTACAACAACATATGAACTACTTACTTGATCATACAACAACTGATCCCACATCAGTCACATCATCCAGATCAATGAAACAATGATTAGAATTTAAATGTCCAGCTCCGGGCAAGCCATCTTTAATACACAAAAGATTGGCCCCAGCCTCCGGCTCATTATTCAGACAATGACTTCAGTTTGGTGACGACCTTATCTGGCATGACATGGCCTTCATGTTGTTCGACCCAAGACCACCCTTGCCGCACACATTCTGCAGCTGCCCTCTTACTGCCAATTTGTGTCCAAGAGATACTCCGGGCTGCTTGTCCATGAGGTCCCCTGTACGACAATCGCCAACGGCCATTAAATTGGTCGGGCCATGCGTGCACATTATCTGGAAGGAGGCAACGCATCTTCTCGTCCACAGTGGAGTTGAGCTTGGCGTAGATGCGCTCAATGTCCTTTTGTCCTTTCTTACTATCCGATACTTGCGCCTTTATTTTTTCCTGACGCATTGGTTCGGCCTTTTTCCATTTGTCCGACGGTATGTTTTTAATAGCTGACGCATACAGCTTTGCAACCTTTGGCCGCAAAGCCGTGGCAGACACCTGAGATTTCCGACGTGAGAGCTCCTTCAGGGCTTTGTCCTGATCACCCACCAAAAGGGTGTCCCGCACCACTTCCTCTAGGTCCTTGTCCGACGCTTCCGGGGTCCATTTTTCAACCTCCGACCTGTGGCAAATACGCTGTATCACTTCCTCCTCCGTCAAGGTTGGGTCCTGGTGCAGCATGGCAGTCACTGCCAGGTGGTGTCCTTCCTCTTGCTGAAGGGGGGGAATCCGAAGTCTTCCAATCACAGGCCTGACACAACTTCCGCAGAAGTGGTTCTGACACTCCGGCAAAACCTTGCGCAGCCAGAAAATCCACCAGATTATAGGTACCTTTGGCCTCCATCACCAAGCCCTTGTTCAATGAACAGCCACATGATGTCCGACCTGTCAATTGAGCATGGTGTTTATTAAGTATATTATTAGTATTACAGAAATCAAATTTAACTACAGTAGTACAGTTACATGAGGGAAACATTGACAAGCTGAGGTATTGCTATGAGAATGAGCTGAACATTTGGCAATAGGATTGGGGGCCAACAAATCTTGATTCTATGAGTTTAACATCACCGTATTGCAGTGGTATGACATCCACCTCAATAAGCTGCAAGAACATCTTGGACCCTTAAACAGGAATGAGATCATTGAGCAACATGGTCCAGTGATGGAAATGAATTAGATAAAACAAAAATGCCTCTTGATTGAACATACTGAGGGTGAGAGAGAGAAACAAAGTGATAAGGCCTGATCCTTATTTCAAAGGGAACTCCAGTACAAAAGCAAGGGTCTCTGGTTTTGCCACTGCGGTGACATCATAATAGACTAATTGATTTCATGCAACTTGACATTGAATCTGTCCATGGGCACTCTGCCGTTGCCTCTGGTTGGCATTGGACAGACTTGAAGGGCTCACAATTCAAGTCTTGGTGAGGACAAAAAACAACTCAGTCAGGAATACATCTTTGTTAAAGCGGGAGACCTGTTAAGTTCAGCAAATCAAAAAGCAAACTACTGTGGGCAAAGCAAGCAAAGTCAATGATGCCGTAACAGCTACCTAGTGGCCACAATCAAAGCAGCCTAGGTGAGAAACTGCAATTGGAACCCTGGAGTTCTTATGTATTTTTTTGCACAAGGAAACAATTGGTAAGAAGGCTTGTGTGGAACAAAAAAACTACATCTAAATTAAATTGTGGATTGATAATAAACATTCCACCAAAGTCAGTATGGACCAACCATTGAAAAGGTAGAATGAAAGAAATACAGTGGCCAACAGGCGTTGAAACTTAAACTAATCACCACCAAGAACTATCGCTGGATGGTGGAAACTTCACTCACACAAGATCACACAAGAAAAAGTCAACCTTCTGAAAACCCTGCTGACAATCAAAAAACAGTCCACTGCTTTAAATGAATAAAGCTTTCAACAAAAAAGTGTTGTTCGACTACCAGGAAACGAAGGGGTGACACAGCAGCAACCTCAATGATCTCAACATTGGAATCATCAATGTGGATCCAATAGAGCGAACGAATGTCGTGCTGCAATTCAATGATGTCCGGTGCATTTGGTACAGAGATTCGATGAGCCGGCCAGCACAAAGCAGCTCGACGGTATGTCCTAACCACTAGCATTGGCACAAGTGGCTGGCCAAGCAGAACACAATGACCCTCCGGCAGCAGTCCACTATACCAGGAATTTTGGCATTTCTTCCAGTCCTCTCCATTGTTCACAGCATGTGTCAAAATGCTGAAATTGGCCAACACCTCCTGCTCCTCATTGTGATTGTGTGAGGGCCATGTCTTCTGACCTGTGATGTCAGCCAACAGTTGATCTTTAGGCTTGGGATTTGTTTCTGACTGGTCCGACGCCCTTGTCTTCACTGTTGTTCGGCAGAAAAGTCCAGGTGTGTCCCAATCCTTTGTCATATGGAATCATGTATCCACCGTGACCTCCTTCCTGTCGTAGCTCTTGAGGAGCTCCGATGTCGAAAGGCCAAGCCAGCCTTCCACCCGGCCTAAATCCTTTGATGCGTTCTGCCTTTGCTCGGCGTCCCTTTGGACTCGGTTCCCGTCTTCAATGAGCTTTGAGTTGAGGAGGCCCGACCAAATTTGCATTAAATCCGACTGTACATCCTGTGGCACTTTGTAATCTGACTCATAGAGCCTTTGGAGAAAGTATTTCATGACTGGGGCCTGGCTGCAGTGTCCTGCAAGGAGGTTTTTGGCCAACAGGGAGCCCGATGTGATAGTCTTGACTGCAACTTGGTGCATCTGCTTGAGAAAGACCTCACTGCCAGCCCTCCGACCTTGGTCCTCATGAAGCAATCCGGCTGTGGACCCAAAGCCATTGGTGTGGAACAGCTGTGCTCCGGCCCTGTTCTTGAGCACGTGCAAAAGCAGGCGTAGCATTTGTCCTGCCAATGTGTCCTGCCAAATCATTTCCGCCTCCTCTGACTTGTGGATGGACATGTCAAATCCAATTCGGGCCAGGCCTTCCAGGTCCGACAAACGGCGAACATGCTCTTTGGCTGTGTCCATCCACGACCAATGTGCCCAACTTGAATAGTACGACCTGGTGGCCTCTGGCCCCTGGAGCTCTTTCAGCATCTGTGAGCAACGCAAGGCCTCTGGCTGCAGAACCTGGAACATCAGGCGTGCAGTGTTTTTATTGTCCGGCGTGCACATGAACCTTGTCATCCTGTGAAAGGTATTCGCCGACGTTTTGCGGTCGGAATTCATGTCCTTCTTTGCCTCCTCCTTGGCCCCAGTCCTGCTGGCAGTGCCTCCGACCTGGGCTGCGATGACAGCTTTGGAATCAGGGGTCCATAAGTCCTCTGCCGATTGAGCCCATCCTTCGGCAATGCATGTGGCCGACGTGATAAAGGCCATGGCCGACCACTCTTTGTCCAACTCTGCATGGGCCAAGGTCAATGAGTTGAAACGACTCTGACTGGCCTTTGGCCCCTTGGTAAGGACACAATTCAAGTTGGGAAGGACCTCCGACAACCATACCTGTCGCTCTGACTCAGTGTTGTCCGACTCAGGGCGCCCTGCGTCCTCCAAAATTGATGGGAAAAACATCAGCAGCAGGGGGTCCGACGGCTTCATGTTCTTTGATAAGTATTCCGCCGTGTCCCTGATCTTAGCAGACCATCTGCCCTTTTGCCATGGCCCATACCTCAAGTTATACAACGAAATGCACCAAGTACTAAACTTGAGAAGTCCGGCCCCAGTCAACGATAAGGTGACGTCATTGTGGCTCCGATGCGCAGGGTCAAAAACATGTTCAACCCATACGGCCTTATGGTACTTCAGGTATGCAGCACCTGACAACTGTGTGGCCTCCTGGTCTGTGCAAAGCAACAATATAGGTGGGCGGCGTTGCTTGTCCGGACTGTGTGACCTCATGTTCTGCGTCTCCGACTTGGCCATGGTGTCCAATGGGAGAAATTTGGACAGAGACCACCCAATAGCTGATATTGCGTGGTTCATGTCCTGTAGCCACCCCTGTGTAGCCAATCGCTCTGGCTCTTGGAAGCCCTGGCCCTTTCTGGCCTTTCCCTTCTTCGACCCAGGTTCAATAAAAAAGTCCGACATCTTAGAACTCCACATTTGGGTCCATAGATCATCTGAGATAATTGAGCTATGTGTGACCTGCATGCGGCTGAGTCTTGAAGGCAACTGTGCTGTTTGGACAGAGATTGAGATGATTCTGTTCAACATAATGTGGGCAATTGAACTCACATAGAACACTAAAATCTTACAAGTTTGAGAGGTTTCTGAGTGTTCAAAAAACGGTGGCCGGACGGGGCAAATTTTTCGACCAAAATGCCCTGTCCAAACGTGGTTCGCTAAGCGGTGAAGAGGTAGGAATCCAAAGTGGTCCGCTAAGCGGT
>CAXAMN010021795.1:664576-690640 GCA_963970005.1 Durusdinium trenchii | reverse complement strand
GGGGGTAGTCCAGCAAGCAGCTTTCTGACATTATTTAGGGGGGGCCCCTAGGATAATGTCTGGTGATTTGAGGCCTTAAATCTTGTTTCCCTTTCTTTTCCTTTTGATTTGCTTTACTCACCCTCTATGCCTTATTTACTTTTCCTAAGCTCTTTAGTCTTTAAGCTTTCCAAAAGTTTCCAAAAGTCAGTGCGCACTTTCTTTATAAAATCCCTTGTTCAAACATATTGAAAAACAAAAAACCATTCAAGCAAAGGGGGTAGTCCAGCAAGCAGCTTTCTGACATTATTTAGGGGGGGCCCCTAGAATAATGTCTAGAGATTTGAGGCCTTAAATATTTATTCCCTTTCTTTTCCTTTTGATTTGTTTTACTTACCTAAGCTCTTTGTCTACTAGTATCAGGGTACAAGTCTAGAATGCAAACTGAAACACAATCAGCAAACTGAAAAACACACAGCTAGCTGAAACATGCTTTGCAACACTTGCTATAAAAGCTCCAAGCCTTGCACTGCAAAGTCTTGATGGCTTCAAGCTTCTTGATGACTTCAAGCTTCAAAGATTCTCCAAGCTTGACTGCACTCTTGCTGAAAGCTACCCCCCTGCACACTCCAACTTGAAGAAGACTTCACAGATTCTTCAAAACCTTTGACTCTTCCAAGACCCTTCAAACCCTGTGACTCCTCAAACTAATTTCCAAACCTTTGGACTCTTCAAAGACTCTTCAAGCCCTTGCACTCCAACCCCCCAGTCTTTTCAGCAGCTGCAAGTTCAGCTGAAAGTGCATGTGCAAGCTGGATGGCTTCAAAGGCTCTTAAAGCAAATCCTCAAAGAGCAAACTTTGAAAGCAGCTCTACCTGCAATGTGGTGTGCTAATGTCCTGATTTGCTTCTTGAACAGCCAAGCTAATCAACTAAAAGAAACCTCAAACCCTGTGAGAAGACTGAAACCTCAAACCTTTTGATCAACAATGATCATTGCTAACATGCTGCTAAAAAGGGATTCTTTCAAAAGACCTTGAAGCTTGGCTCTTCAAAGTGCACAGGAGGCAACACCTGCAAGGAGCCAACCTGAAAGATTGATGCCTTGAAGCCAATCAAAACGCACAAACTCAAAGCAGCTCTACAAGGTGTGCTGATGTCCTTGAATGCTTCTTGAAGAGCCAACTACAAACAAGTCCCAAACAAATCAACACTGCAAAAGGAAACCCTTGAAAACATGAAATCTTCAATCTTTCTTGGCTCTTCAATCTGCAAAGGAAGCATCACCTGCAAGGAGCCAGCCCTGAAAGGATTGCTGCCCACTCCAACTACTTACTCATCTTCAAACCTCCCCCAAATACCATACCTGTTTGGATGAAATCCCATGTAATGAATATATACAATTTGGCTTACATAGTCTAATGCGAGGGCTTCCATGTAAAGATTCCAAATTCCCATGTCTCTTGAAATCCTTTGCACAAAGTGGGATCTCCAACAATCTTGTTCCCACTCCAAGACCTTGTTTTCAAGGTCTTCAATCTCAGCATAGCTCAATTGATACCACTGCCACCTGATGGGTTTTGGATAGAATGATCTTGCTGAAAAAAACTCTTGGAACCCCAATTATTTGGTTGAGCCCTTGAACAACACTAGAAACATTTTCTTAACCCCCACCTGTTGTTGCGCAAACACCATCTGTAAACAGTGGTCTGGAAGCCACCCTCTGCAGAGGTCTGAAAGACTGAAATAGAAATCCATAGCCATCCATGGCATCCAAGATAGTTCACTACAACCATTGGGCCTCTAAGCAAAGCACACTGCTTCAACTTTTGAACACTGAAATGACTACAAATAATTAGGCCAGCAATCCTGATTCCTTAATTGCAAAATACTGGAAGTCTTGTAGATGCGCCCCTGAAAATCTAATTACCCTACAAGTCTTGAATGAGCAACTCCAAATTGAAACTCAAATTGAACAAGTCTTGAATGCACAGCTATGAAGTCTCACTCAAATGGTTTTCTGACTTCCTGCAAAAACATCTTAAACCAGCCCTTCAATCAGCTGGCTTCAAGCACCCTGCTTACACTTTGCAGCAGGCTCCAAGATTGCAGGCTCCAACACTTCTGGCTTGAAGTCCTGGGGCTCTTGAACCGCGTCCTTGCTGGAAGAAGACTTCCAATCATCCACCATGTCTCTAATCATCTGGACCTTAGATGCACAAACTGACACCACCAGGAAGAAAACAATATAGAAAAAGACTAAGCACATCCAAAATACTTAAACATATAATTAATATATAAAAATACTGCGCACATCCAAAATACTTGAAGGCTTGTGTTCCAATCTGGAAGAGCTTGAACTTGAGGAAGAGCTGAAAGGGTCTCCCAGTCCAAGCCCAGTGCTGCAGCCTTTGCCCTTAGCCATGAGCACTTAAAACTTCCATCCATGAACTTAAAAGTTCCATCCATGAGGTTTTTGACCTTAAAGTTGAAAACTTGAAATGTTTAGATTCCAAGTCTCTGGGCATCCTGCAATCTGGTTTGCCTGTAATTTATGATCTCTGGAAGAGCAGACCAAGGGCTGCAACCTCCTTGCAGTTCTGAAAGCTCCCTGTCCTGAAATGACCATCAAATCAACTCAAAAAGCGCTTTACAAAAAGTTGAGGGCTAAGTTGACCTGACCACAATAACTAAAACCTGAAAGCTAGAGGCTATAGCCAAACAAGCTTCCTGAAAGAACTTGATGGTGCCAAGCTCTGGCCTGCAAGTGTTCTCCAATGCTGGCCTTGGTGGGTGAAGTGGCTTGAGAAAGCACACATCAGAAACATGAAACTAAAAATGAAGAACTAGAAAACTTCCTGAATACAGCCAAGATGCATACTGAAAGCGCTTGTAGAAGATGTCATTCTGCAAGCCAGTCACTGCTTCAGTGATCATGAGATCCCACTCACACCTTGGCTTCAAAGACTCCAATGCTTAAAAAAAGAACTTGAACACACAACAAACATCAAAACTTGAAAGAAAACCTTCAACTAAGAAAAAACTTCATCTAAGAAAGCCAGAGGCTCATGTAGGCCTCACAGCTGCTCCCATTGTAGGGAGGCCTGTTGTCCAGAAGGCCACTCTTGAAGAGCTGTGCCCCACCGCGGCCTCAGTTGCAAGCTTCAAATGAAACATACATCCTTCAACACATGTACAAACCATAGCTTTAACTCTGTTCAAATGCAATTTCTAAGGCAAACTCTTTGGCCCAACTTCAACACATAAAGCTTCTTCTAAAAAGAACCAAGCTGCTTGAATCAAAGGTGATCAAATGCTGCTGCAAGTGCCTGATGGTGTCCTGGCACTTGCCAGAAGCACTGTCCTGCCCTGAGAGATGTTGCAGCCAAGGATGCAAACACAAACATGCAAACCCAGAAAATAAAGAATGAAACACCTACAAAAGGATACTGGTAATCAATCCATCTAGAGTGCTGCTCTCAATGTAGCACACCTTCTGGCCAATGTAGTGGGTCTCATTGTAAACCTTGCGTGTGTAGTGCAAGGTCTCTTCAAGCTGCTCCAAGCCAGTCTTCAAGGTGCCATACCCTTGAATGAGCTTCAAGACACCCAAGCAAACTGCAAATGTTTGCACCTGAGCTCAAGAAAATGAAAGCTAACAAGTTTCCTTCTAAGAGCTTGACTCATTCTTAGCAACTGCAAACTACAACTGCAAACTCAATATAGCCCAGCTTCAATCTGCAAAGCCACCTGCAAGGCATCTGCAAAGCCAGCCCAGTTCTGGAAGGGAGGTGAAAGGAGCTGGAAGTGGCCAATGCCTTTGCTGCTTTCAATGGTTCTTGAAACAAGGAACCAGCTCTTTCAATGGTGCCAAAGAATCTTCGAGAACTGGCTTGCCAAATTACTCCAAGCTGCCAACTCCAACCAGCCAAGCTGTAAGGATCACTGCAAGGTGGCCTAGAAGCCACCCAAGCATCTCCAAGGCAGCCTGGAAGCCCTCAAAGATCTTCTCCAAGAAGCTGCTCAAAGCCATGGCCTGAACAAGCTCCCCAAATGAACCTAAAAAGGAAACCTTCAAAAACAATGCCTTTGGACCATTTGAGGCTTCTAACAACCATTGCTAAAAAGTTGTCCAAACTCATTCAAGATACTACAAATCCCAGGCTGGAAATCACGCGCTGCAAGGCACACTTGAAAAGCTGGATGCTGCTGTTGCTGCAAAATTCAACTGCATGCTACAAGCTGCAATCTCTGGAAGAAGCTGAGACCATCTGCAAACAGAATCTTCAATGAAGACTGACTGATGCAAGCTGCAAAAAATCTGGAAGCTAAAAGCTTTGCAAACCCTTCAAACTCCAATGAAAACTCTAACCCAGGACTCCAACCTCTTCTAACAAAGTCTTCCTTCAAGCTGCCAAGCCTAAAAACCTTTTTGGACACCCAAGCTTAAACTAAGGGTGCGCTTCAAGCTTTCTTCAAGCTTTCTGCAATCTAGAAATGACACCCCTCCAAGCTTTCTTCAACTCTTCTTCAATCTTTCTTTGAAGCCTGTTCTTCCTTCTTAAAAGGACTTTTCTTCAACATCTCCACCACTGTGTTTCCTGCAAGCAAGTGGGGGGGGGTTGAAGCTGGAAGGCAAGGCTCAAAGGCTTCAATATTCCAGATTCTAAAGTGCTACAACTCATTGAACATCTCTCAAACCCCCCTTCCAATGCTGTTGCTGCTGTTGCTGTTGCTGCTTCAGATGTCCATTGACATTTTGGAGATTTCCATTGAGATTGGATGCCTTTTGATGGAGATTTCCATTAAACATGTGAAGATTTCCATTGAGATTTGATGCTTTTGGAGGCTTTTGGATGGAGATTTCTATTTAAACTTTGTAGATTTCCATTGAGGTTTGATGCTTTAGGAGGCTTTTGGATGGAGATTTCTATTAAGCAGTTGAAGATGTCCATTGAGATTTGATGCTTTTGGAGGCTTTTGGATAGAGATTTCTATTAAACAGTTGAAGATTTCCATTGAGATTTGATGCCTTTGGATGGAGATTTCTATTAAACAGTTGAAGATTTCCATTGAGATTGGATGCTTTTGAAGGTCTTTGGATTTAGATGTCCATTAAAATATTGAGAATTCCATTTCCACTTTATTGATTTCCTTTTACTTTAGTATTCCAAATTTGAGATTTCATTGATTCCCTTTTAATTTAATATTGCCAGAGAAGGCCAAGAAGATTTTAATAATGAATCATTTCATTTTGGTCCTTTGATTGGTTTTCTAGTAGATTATATTGGAGGCCCTGGTTGTTGAGGGGGGGGGGGGGGGCGGGGGGGGGTTGATTAATCAAGAGTCAACATTACATTGAAGAAACACAGTGGAAATCAAAATTGAAAAATAAAATAAATTAATAAAGGGCAAAGTTACCACCTGGGTCCGGCCTGTTGTGAATCGGGTCACGGTGTGCAAGGTCCATGTAACAGTAATCACACCCGTACGCCACAATGACCAGAGGCTCCTTCTCAACAAACTCCCAGTTCACTAGCTCGACGTTAATGTCCGACGCGTTGTACGACCTGGGTCCCTGATCGTTGTAGGTCCGACCTCGTCCTTGCCATTGCCTCTGCGGCGGCATTGGTCCGACCGGCTCCTGAATTGGCCGCCCCCTGTACGGGCTCTGGCCCAAGCCCTCGTCCGGGTCGAAGGCAAAGAGGTCTCCCTCCCAGGCCATGCACTGTCCGACCCGCAGAGTGAGATGTCCGACCCAAAAAAATCTGTGAAGTGGTGAATAAATAGATTAGATTGGGTGACATTAATTCAATTAAATCTTTGACTAAGTAAACACGCGGGGGCTCACCCGGAAACTATAAACAAAATAACATGTGAAAATTATGTGTTGAAGCTGTGACTGCTGTTGGAATGTGGAGTTGTGGATTGGAATTAAGAACATGCATAGCTGTCTTTATCCTTTTCCTGAGCCAACAAATTTTCAAGATGCAACAATGAAACACACGCTTTGTCGGACGATCGAGAGTTATTACGACTCGGCAAACACGCCAGTGTCACCTTGAAGACCATGTCGTTGGAAGCAGGCAGGCCGTCGATGAAGATGAAGTCCGGCCAGAAATGTCCGACCCAGCCCAACCCAGTCCGACCCAACCCAACCCAGCCCGACCAAAGGATCCAAGGTTTACCTGTAAATACTTAGAGAAACTCCTAGTGTTGGACCAATGACTGCACATTTTACACTGGTTCAAACAAGCAAATCATACCAAGTGGACAAATCACAATCAACAGCTTTGGCAAGCAGTCATCCTTTCAGTCATACCACTAATAATTAGGTGCCCTTTGAGTGGGCTGGTTATTTCTGGAGATATCATCTTACAAGGTTTGAAGCACTTTGCATGCAGTTGGAACACACAAAACACATGGCACACTATTGAAAGCAACAATGGAGGAAAGCCAGCAGGCAGCAGCTGTATTCCAATTGAATTGTTACACTACCCCAAGTGTCACACTCTGTTAGTGGCTTGATACCCACCATCTTAATTTTATTTTTACTAATTAGGGATTTGTTTTGATTGTTTGGTTCATCAACACAAGCCAACAGCTCTTTTCCCAGCTTTGTAGAACGTTGATATCAAATCTCAAGACACTTGGACTTCCAACTTAATGGCTTGTTTATGATAAAAATCAACTCCCACCACTTTAAGGATTTCTCTGGGCCTGCAAATCATACTACCCAAAATGAAACCCTTGGATTGAGACCAGGATAGAAAGACTGCTGGCACGTCCAATTGCAGCACTAAGTATACTCAGCTGAGTTGAGGTATGGAATCAACAACTGAAAAGTACATCACAACCCGGGTGATTATTGTTCATTGAAATACTGTTTTTGACAAGTTCTTGACAGACAAGGTCTATCAGATACTTTTATCTGAGTGAAACCATTTTTTTACATACTGACATATACAGACTGTTATGCAAAATGATGTTGATCAAAATCATGTAGAATTCCTACCTCTTCCCTGCTCCTACCTCTTCCCTGCTAATCGTCCCGTCTGATTTCACCCTCACACACACACTCTCACCCACACTCACTCTTACTCACACTCACTCTCACTCGCACCACTCAGTCTCCCACTCTCCTAGTAGCTAGAAGCTACTAGTAACACCCAATTCCAGCAATCCCAGACTGTTATAGCTGAGGTCGTTGTGTTCGGTGTGGCGCTGGGGTTCGACCCAGGTCGGGGGCTGGAAGTTCAGAGTTCACAGCCGAGGTGACTTGATCCATATTCCCCTCTGAACGATGCATCTGGTGTGGACACGCCGGGCACGCCGCACGCCCGACATCTGGCGTTGGAATCGAAGAAAGCCACATGTTTTTCCGGATCTGAAGAAGTCTGACCCAATGCCCAAGGCGCGGCCAGAAAGCTCGACTCACAAAAGCCAAACATCACATGATACAGTACAAACTCTAAAACATTCAAAGACTCAGATTGCATGCTTTCTCCGGGCGCAGTCACGCCCCGAATGCTGCAGAGGACTGGAGAAGTTTCCGGCGAGTGGCATGGTGTGGAAAAGGTACAAGGCCTCTGACCATTGCAAGGCACTGATGGTGGTGGTATAGCTCACCTGAAAGCTGCACAACACACTCCAAGCTGCACCAAGCTGCACCCGGTGACCGACCAAGAAACCCTTTCTACAATTATAGAACCTCTTCTTGGGCAGAAATTTCGGCGGATTTTGGGTAAGAGGACCTTTGTTCGTGCATAGGCGTTCTTGTCCCCCTGTGTAGGCGTTCTTCTCCTTTTGGAGGCGCTCAAAACTGGTTCCAGGGGGGTGCAAGTACATTGTTATATGAGGAATTCACTTGATGCATCACTTACATTTTTGCATTTTTTTGTCACCTGTCTTGAAGGTGACCTTTATACTCCTTTTTATAGCCTGCTTTGAGGTCACTTGGGTTGTAAAAGGTCGCTTAGGGACTGCAAAAACGTCACTTTCCAGAAGCTGTAACTGTACGTTATTAGATTTACATTATTAGTGTTTTCGGTGTCATTGCTATAACAATATCTCTTTGTACAGGCACTCTTCCCGTCACTTACGTGGCAGGATCCTTAGACGTTCTTACCCGTTCCACCCTCATTATGTATAATCAGTGGCTTGGCCAAAGAAGGAATGGTTTCCTTTTTGTCGGGAATCAGTGACGTGAATGTCAAATGCTTTAAACCGGGGACTAGCGTCAGGTAGCAAGCGTTTGTATCTAAATCGTGTTTTCATCGAATTTCTGGTTCTGCCTCCTCCTGTTGGTAAGAATGAGTCTGCCTCGGCGTTTCTGACCCAAGGCTGCAGCTGATGTCTTGATGAAAAGGAGCAGAAAGGGAATCCTGCCTAAATGTAGTTCGGCAGAACTTCTTTTTCACCACGTCTAGGCCATCAGTATCGTCACCAGGTATGTCTAGGTCATCAGTGTCCCCAAATTGCCTGAAGTCATCCGACCGAAGTCCCCACTGGGTCGACTCCAAAGCTCAACGGTGTGGGGTTGGGCAGTGTGGGTTTCAGCTGTGATCATGCGACATGGTTGAGACTTCAAAGCCGGAGGTGGCTATAGTATGTAAGGCAATGTAAGGAAAAGTGGTTAAGGGATGAACAATGATGAAAGTGTTGCAGTTACAAAAATCAAACATCAATGTGGGTCTGTCAGTCATAAGGAAACTAATTTGGCTCATTCGTACATGTTCGTTCTGCTGACAAATTCAAAACTTAGAATGCGCTTCCCAAACACACAGTGAGTTGCCAATGGATTAGGAAGATATGGCACGATGCATCACTTTATCGTCAGTCAGAGTCGAACGCCGAGGAGATGGCAGGACATGCCTGTTCAGGACGTGCATCAACCCTCAGGAGAAAAACAAACAGTAATTATGGGGTGCTATGAGTCAAAACACGTGAAACAATTATATAGTGTTGTCCCAGCAAAATCGACCACCAGGTGGTCAAGCTACATACTTGACAAAGGTTCCGAAAAGCATCGACCCAAAGCATCTCGCAGCCTGGCTATGACCGAATGACCCAAATCCTTTGGATTCGCTTTTTGCGTCCGCCCTTTTTCTTCGCTGTGTCGTTGTAAGATGTTGTAAGCAATTCCAAGCTTCTCAGCCAGTCCAGGACATGAACGTCACTGAAGATCTGTCCGGATTCCTTCAGAGCACTTCTGTCCGCATCTGCCATCGAATGGCACGGCGAATCTCGCCGCCAGAACGAATTCCACAGCTTCCACTCTGCATGTGCAGCACTTGGAGGAAGCTTCATGAGTTTCTCGCAGGACTAGTCTTGATGGACCTGGATGGTCCTTCTATACTGATCCAACTAGCTTGAAGGTCTAAAACCCTGGACACAACCTGTTGACTTTGGAAGATCTTGATCCTACTTGACCTTCATCCGCTTGGCCCAAGCTGCTCAACTGGGTCGGGTCGGATCCGGTCGGTCCGGACCCTGCGGGGTTCGACTGAGACCGTTGACCCGTTGACTCGAATGAAACCGTCAACCCAGCCACCCGCAGAGTTAGATGGGCTAGTGGTTTTGTGGGCTTGAGGTTCTGTATTTGAAGGCTTTCTAGTTTGGATGAATCCTGGTGTCTCACCTGCCTATCCAGGACCCCTAGAACTTGTGATGAATCTTCCTGGAGAGGAAAGCCCAGGATAGATCCCCGAGAAACAAATTGCTTTCACCTGGTTGGAAGGGGGGAGTACCCTGGGTTTCCCTCTCCAGGAAGTCTGTCATAGTCTGTTGCCTAGTCCCGCAGGACGGAGAGTGCCAAGGCCCATAAAAGCTTCAAGGCCCGCAGCAATTGGAGGACAGGCATCGGCTTACAGATCGTGGCCACACTCCCCATGAGCCGACTGGTCGTGGTAGCATTGCCACCCGAAATCAGCTGGCAGGTCTTGGTCTGGGCCACATGCATACCTAAGTCGGAGCTCGAAGACTCCACAAACATGGAGTCTCTTCAATCTGATTCACAGCTTTTGTGGATTGTTAAACCTTCCATGACCTTCCGATTCTTTATGAGCTCTGGAGTATGAAACTTCACCTACTGAGGATGAGATCTGATCTGCAACTCAGGTACAGCAGAAGGTGGGTGCATCGATGATCTGCGCGTTGCCTCGGAGATCGAACTAGGCCAACGACAACCCGGGGGATTGTTTAGAAGGATCCAGTTCCGCGGGTCTAGAAAAACACATCATGTGGATCCAGGGTTTGCATAACACGTTGGTCCTCGTTTGCTTAATAGATCTATATAGATGACAACAATCATTGAAACACATCCACCGAACTGCCGCGTTCCCGGAAGATCCCCTTCCCCTGAACACTGCCGGGTCCGTCTTGTCCGAAACTGCGGTCGGCGGACAGTTCAACCGGCAGAGATCGAAGAGGGGCACTCTCTTCCATGTCTTCTTCTTCGCATTCGTGGGAACCACACATTGGGCGTGAGAACGAGGAGGGAGGCAAAGATTCTTGAAGGCATCGCCCTTGACCAGGAAGCGAGCAGTAGCCAAGCTCAATTGCTTCATGTTGTCATCCTTATGACCTCAGTGCTGAGTCGGCCATGCTCAAAAAGTGGGCAGGCAGCTGCGCAAGCAGTTTGTTGAATCTCTTAAGTATATCAAGCACAGATGAAACAAAACTGCGGATTCTGCAAGTTTGAAGAACCAGTCCACCGGCTTGATGACAACCAGGACTCATCAACAGTCTTCAAGATAGATTTGCCTAGTCTGACCACAAGACTTTCCCATAATCAGAAGGGCATTACGGGCATTGCCACGCCAAATGCCGACAACTACCCAGCTACCTGTCCTGATCACCCCTGAAACCTCTTCTTCTGCTACTTCCTCCCTGAAACATTCATAAGTGGAAAATGACCCTGAAAACAACAAAAACCATTTCCTTTGCACACAGGGGATTGTCCACTTCCATGTTTGTTGGAGGTTAAATAAATAGACAAACGTCTTCGAAGGACACCTGAGCGACTCACATTGAAGAACCCGCACTTCTCCATCTCCTCCACGGCAGAGCGCACCTTTGTCAGATCCTTCCGCACGTTCCGCGTGAACTCGTGGATGGCCAAGGCCACCTTTGCAGAAAACTGGTGCAATGAGGTACCTTTGAGGGGAATCATAGAGAGGCATAATATGAATTAATATATAATATAATATATATAGACAGAACGATATACATGGTGTACATATGGTATAATCGAAGGGTAAATTTGGCCGGTCAAAGTATCTGAATAAATCCGCGGGTTCCAGGGATGGCTTCAGCTGAGAGGACTCACCTGCTGCTTCAGCTATTTTGGAATATCTCGGACTGGTGATGATTAGTGGTGCCAGGGTCCAGACTGGCGATTCAATGATTCCCAGAAGCTTGTGGGAATGACAGGTGCTACTTGGATGGGTCCTGCGGGCGGGAGTAGAGAAGTCCAGTCTTCCCGTCACGAGGATTATTCTGAATGGCCCGGTATACCAAGCTCTTGCAGGAGCAATGACACCAAAAATGGTTCCTCTACAAACAATACCCAAACTCCTCCAAGTGACATACAAATCTTCTGACACTAGTATTTTGGACACGTTCTATAATGTCTACCTAAGATCAACTAACCTCCCCCTATTACCCCTTACACAGGCCTCGCAATTCACCCAGAATCCTAGCAATCATCATCCATCATCAGGTCATCACCTTAATTAGAGGGATCTGGTCTCCAAAACCTCCAACCTCAAACCTTGTTGACCTTGTTGATCTTGAAGGGGGGCCGTTGATTAAGTTTCAAGACTTTTCGTCGTTGTTCGTCATTCATATCAACTAAAAACAAAAAAATACTACATGTATATAAGTGCTGCACCCACCCCTCCACTCATCCTCCCTCAAACCCCGAACCCTCAAAGCTCCATCTGCGCACCTGCGCAGTGCTCAACGCCCTCCACGTGGCCCGCAGCAGGCGTCGCAGCAGCTGGTGCTGCTCGGGTGGACGGCAGCGCACCACGGCCGAGGCGTTGACATCGAAGAAGCCGAAACGCTTCAGCTGCAGTTGGAGCTGAGCGCCCACCGGAGCGGATTGGACCACCTCAGGACAGATTTGGAGACCGGGGTGCACCTGAGCGTGTCTAAGAGTTTGATTGGTTCTGGAGATCAGCAGGGCGTTCTGGGGATGATTGCTGCAAACAGCGCTGCAGTCTCGCTCCCTGGAACTCAGTAAGACCTCTGGGGCGCCTAAACGCATAGGTTGAAACGAGCCGAAATATGGCGGCCACCAAGGGTTATAAAGTAGTTCTGGGGCCGTGTTTAACTGAGGTGAACATAGCGAACATACTGTAACCCGTCCAAACATGTCTTTCCAACATGTATGGAAGAGTCACTTGTTCTCTTGTGAACCCAATGCAAAATAATGCAAAATAGCATGTGTTTAACGTGCATCAAATGTCGTGTAGCTCTCGCCGCCTCATAGACATCTGCCACACTCTCCACAGGCTTTCCCTGGATGCTCTTCACCTCATCCAACCACCAAAGCTCTTGTCCACGCCAGGACCAAGGCAGCGGCCGTCCCGGCCACCAAAGACGTGCGCCAGAGGCCGAGACGCCCAGCTGGGCATTGCGAAAAGAGGGGAAGATCCTGCAACCAGGCGAGAATGAGGTGCGTGGATGTGCCAAAAAATTGCCGTGGCAAATGGGTTCAACCGGCGCGCACGGCGAGATGGAGCTCAGAATCGTTCTTTTTCTTCGGGGTGGGAGACTGGTCGATGTGTTGAAAGTAGCAACTGCAAAAAAAACGAGTGGATGATTGATCCTTCAATCAACGGCAACATCGAAACAAAGCTTTCGTCAACCATGGCTTGTCCATGGCTTGATATTGATCCAGTCAAGCTCACCCGTATTTCGACCAAGTCTCAGCTTAGCTGGGCCCAGGTGTTCCTCCACACCGATGGTGGGTGCACTCACGCCACCACTTCCCTGCAGGAGCTCTGGAAGCAGCTGATGCAACGTGCTCGCGCTGACGGCCGCGGTCAGCAAAGGAGTGCTCTGGAACCTCGAGTTTCTCAAGCCAACTCGAGCGAAGTGTTCAGTGTAATTTGATGCAATCATTGAATCATGATCATGACATCTACTCGATCTACGGTGTACCAGGACAAAAGGTGCGAATCCTCTGGTGCAGATTGAAATGAAAACCGCCCGAGCTTAGCGTCAGACCTTGTACTGACTGAGCTTGCGTTCCAGCGTTGCACACCAGTCCAACACCGCCAATATTGTGCAACAAATCCCTTGCAAAAAAGTCTTAAAACATCTCACCAGTCCAAACCACCAGGGTCGTTTGTTTGGTTTCCTGAGAGGGACGAGTTCACCAGGAGAACAGCCTGTGAAACCTAATAAACGACCCGATTAGGGTCGTTTCTTGCAGACACCACTGTGAGTCACCCGGAAAGTCCGTCGAAGGAACAATCATGGATGGTTGATCTATCCCCTCAAATCTTGCGGTTAATCTACACTACGACTCACTAACACGGAAGAGGAACACCCCCCTGTTCGTAAAGGAATAATAGTCTTCCAAAAGGCCATGCCATCGACTTGCCTGGAACGTGTCAGTCAGAGTGTAGCTCCAAAAGTCTATGCCCCCACCTCCGTTTCTCTGTTTCATATCCATCCCCACGGCTGAGCTAACACCAACGCCAAAACAACAAACGCTAGTGATGGGTTATTGTAGGAACTCTCCCAACTATCCAACAGTCTTCTTAACTGATCAAAATCTAGAGTGTGTCCACATGTTCACGCGGGTTCAGTCAAACCATGATTCCACCAGTGCCAGGCCATGTTCATTCAATCAAAACAACATCCAACCAATCCAACCTGTCTCAGATTGTACCTCTTACACATTGCCTGTTTGCACCAAATTCACGCAACATCTCACAGTCTGAGATACCAAACTATGGCATTCAAACACAACACCACCCACAAATTGCAAAGTATGAAAAAATACAACGTCACAACATTGCAACGTTCCTCGGATTTTTTTTCACCAACATTCCCAACATGGTTTCCTTTGCAATCATCCCCAACGTCTCCCCTCCTAGAACTGGACCCCGAACATCCTCCCAGTCACTGCCATGTGGTGATGCCCACCACTTCACCTCTTCCATTGATCAACGGCCCTCCACTGCTGCCACGCCCGGCAGGCACCGAGGCGAAGACCATGCCGTTCACCGCGCAGAAGCGCTGAAACTCCGACAGCGCCTCCCACCTGCACCCGAAGAGCCGGGTGGCGCGAGCCGGTCATGGGATGAACTTGACGTTTATATAAGCCAGCTTATGTTGATGCAGTCTCAAAAAAACACACCACACCATATTATGTATTTATAGAGAACGTGTTTATTTTTTTACATTGACATAAATGCCCCGTCACTCCAAGTCTAGAGTCTACAGTAGGAAGAACTTTGTCGATTCATATTGCGAGGCTGTGTCCATATCAAAAAGCCTGTATGGCCCCAAAACCATTCCAAAGCTTTTCTAGCCATGAGACACATGCTCAAGGTGGAGCGAGAGGAGCCCACTGGCTGTGTGGATCTACACCATGGGGAAGGTGTCAGCCCTTGGATCTTATCGGAATTATCGGAAAGAATCCAAATCACAACGTGCTATAATACGTAATGTTTCTAAATGGCATGTTTGGTTGATCCTATTCCCCTGAGAGGTTGATAAGACATGTGCTATTTTTGGACCATCATCTAGCGGACACAAGCTGGACCTCAGGGATGTCTCTTGGATTTGGTGATTTGGTCAGTTTCAGAGCTCGGTTCCGGAGGCTTTTCTCGCCTTCGACACCCTCGTGTTCGGATGGTTCGGCTTTCCAAGGCGAACGAGGACCGGAAAGAATGCAACAAGGAAGAGGGTCTTTATGTGGGTGGGAAAGACTGACGGGATCCTCGGGAATATATATATATATAGAAATAATATATATATATATTAGTTGCGTGTGGATATTAATCTGCCCAACGTGAAGTGTAGGTAGACTATCCTCTCCCTCGTAGACAGCGATGGCGCGCACTTGTTTTCCGCTTGCTCTACGGGAGTCTTGAGGCAAATATAGGCGTGACACGCTATAGTATTCTGTACATGCATACGGTATGCTATCGTTCCAACTATTGAAATTCAAGGGTAGTGGACTAGATACAGTGGTTCGCTATGATTCGCCGCGAGACCTATCAAAATAGATTCTGACTACACTGCACTGTTGAAACTAAGCGGGCTTTTACATATAGAGCGTGCAATTCGACCTATTGGCTATACAAGTTAATTGGTGAAAACTGACAGTGAAAGATGCCTCGCTCAGAGTCCACTCAGTAGATCTTCGCCATGATATAGATCGAGCTTTGCAGCTTTTCAACTGTAGAAAGTTCACTTGCAGATACTCTTACCACTGTTCAAGAGTCATGCGTCGTGCGCTGATCTTGTTCAACAGAGGTTCATACGCAGTGCGCTGAACTTGCGTGACAAGGAGTCACACGCAGTGCGTTGACCTTGATTTAGCTTCTGGTATCCTTTTCTTCATTGTAATCTTCTTCTTCTCTTGCTCCTTGGTCGCGTTCCCATTCGTACCAATCTTGGCGAGCTTCTCTGATGCGGAGATTGTTCCAATGGTCGTCGTGGCGTTCCAGCTGCGATGATTCCAATGTCGTTGAGATAGATGATTCCATCGCCTGCAGTGCCCTTTGACATGTGATCCATTGAAGGGTCACCTACTGGTACGTGTTCATCTCTCACAACGCTTGGAGGTTCTTTTGCTTTCGGTGGAGCGGCCGGGGTCTTCTTTGAATCATCATCGGGTTTGGGATCGTCATCCCCATCTCCTTCGTCACCAAAGTCTATCGGTTGATCACCATCGGTCATCGGGCTCATCGCCAATAGCTCTTTTCGCAATCTCTTCATGGTCCAGTGCTCCTGGTTCTGAAGGTAAATATTCGTCTTCATCATATTCGATCTCTTTCCTGGGATCATCGACTTCGGGTTCTCCGTCTCGTAGCTCACGGATCTTCATTCCTTTGACGGAATTGTTGATCCTCTCATACTCTTCTTTGAGCGGGAACTCGATTGGGTTCATGAATGCGATGGTTTCGGTGAGCTAAGGTTTGCCAACTTCCTGATGGGACGTCGCGCGTCGAATGCTAGACTTTGATTGGTGAAGGTCTCTAAACTCCATACTCGATATTGTCTTGACGAATTCATGCCTGGTTTCACTTCATACCCTGCGAATACTCCTGGAATACCCTTAGGATCAAACTTGTGTTTCTGAAGTACTCTTCCTGGGCTGCTTGGCATGAAACAGACCTTGGCGCCAAATGGAATCTCTTTTCACTATGAAATTCTTTTCCACGTAGTTTGAACCCTTTTCATCCTCTCCACATTCAATGTTCAACAGGTGGCTGGCACACTCCACAGCATGATTCCAAAAGCAAGGTGGAAGTCCCGCTTCCAGCAAGCATGTGGTCGTGGTCATCATGATGAATTGGCTATTCCTCTCTGCCAATGAATTGTTCTGTGGATGGTGCGGTAGTGAGTGATCAAATGGAATCTTCAATTTCTTCATTTTGCCACTTCAAATTCAGGAGCCTTGTCTGCATACGCAATCTTGATCTTTCGGAGCCCTTTGAAGTGATTGACCGCATTGATCACATCCGCCGTGAACTTTTCCATTGACGGATATGCCCAAATGATTCCTGTGTATCGGTCTCTGATCACGAAGATTTCCCTGTCGGTGTGAATGCCTTGATCCATAATCCTCTGAGTATCGATGAAACCAAAGGTGACTAAATCTCCAAATGCTTTGAGTGTCCTCTTGAAAGCTCCTCTGCGCGTCTTGTATAGTGCCTCATCTTGGTACATGATTCACAATATGGATTCTTGTACCTACGAGTAAAGAGGTGTTGCGTGGCCCTGGCTTCTGCCTTGAGTGTTTCCCTTCTCATCATTCTGCTGGCACCATCAACGACATCAACCTCAAGGTCATCTGCATCATCTTCATCGACTACCTCATCAGGTTCCTTAGGGTCCTGGTGATCCATATCTGTCTTCTCCTGGAGAGGCCTGATTCTTCTTCTTCCTCCTTTTCCGTCTTACCTTGTTTCGTGGGATGTAGGAGTGATCGTCGAGGTCGCAGTTGGATCCTTGAGGGTCTACTTCATGGCCAATGGCTTCAGGTTGATAACTTACAACAAGGTGATCAAATCTGGATATACTTTCTGTTTGTTCATCGATCGTCGGCGAGCAGAAGTCACTGCCCTTGACGATGTAAGGTATGTTGCCTTCGACCTCAAGTAGAATTTTCTTGTTGTCTAGAGAGATCATGTATGGCACACCATTTGCCGGCCATACGAAGGAATATCCATCTTGCATGCACTTCTTGCCCACAGACAGTACTGAGGGTGATTCATCAAATACATAAGGAGTGTGAGTAGACTCAAATTCATCGAAGTGGACCTTTGCAACATCATTGGCGCTTGTCACACCGTTCGCTGAAAAAGAACGACATGGGATGAACACTCTTCTCAACATCGAGACCCAGCTTCTTGGCTCTGTTCTTCGATATGAGATCGTGTCCGCATCCCGTGTCCATGATGAACTTTGCTCTTGACCCTTTGCAGGTACTGACAATGCTTTGCACTTCACCTTTGGTCCCGTGCTTGCCACAGACGTGAGGGATGAGCTTGTGATTGAATGCTGGTCATTCTTCTTCATCGAACCTCATCGTGATGGCAATGTCACCGTTCGGACCGACCGGAATGTGAACCTCTTTGATACTGGTATAAGGTGTCATAAGGATAGCTCTTGCTTCAGCGACTTTTGCATCAAGGCGGCTGGCTCTGTTCACGGTGGGAATGGTTAATTAACCTTCCCCGTCTCATATCTCTTGATATCTGGTCTCAGTGGTTTCTTGATCACGGCTTTCCATACACCCCTGATGGAGTAGGCAGCTTCTAAACAGGAAAACCATTGTTTAACACATCTTTCTAGTTTGAGTACACCGTCTCATGGCACGCCGTAACATGAAAGCACCTGCCCATTCTGTGAACAAGGGTGAACCAAAGCCTCTAGCTACTCACCTAGGGAATCTCCACTGGCCCACAAGTTCCAACCACCAAAGCCAACACAAGCGACAACTTTCTTCACTCACAGATCGCCTTAAGCGAATCCAACGCCTCCAACGCCTGGTGTCCACAGTCTGACGGGACCTTGCTGCCTTCGCAGCAAACGATCCCCTCTGGTCATTGGTGGTCCAGTTGGACTCCAAAGAGGAGCAACTCCCGAGCTAGGCAGGAAAGGTCTCAAGTGGCCTTTTGGCCTGTAGGACAGCTCACGCAAAAAATCGGCTCAAAGCGATTGCCCTGCGTCGCCTCAACGAGGCTCATAATATTTCATTCCTGCCAGCAGGAATGAAAGAGAAAAAACTTGCAGAGCTAGATTGAGATCTGTCTTGCTAGTGGAAGTTCGCTGCAGCTAGCCAACCAGTCGAGGAATCTTCCTACGTCCCAAGTCCTACTGCGCCCTTGTGCCAAAACAATCACAGTCACCGCCAGGACCGGATCTCCTCGGCCCTGCAATTTTCTGCGCTCGCCTGGGCTGATGGGATAGGAACGAAACCAATGAAGTCCACATGCTGATACAGAAAGCATGCCGGCGCTAGGGATGCACACACATGCGCTGCGCAATGAAAGCATACGTGTAGAGCTGGCGGTTTTCTAGATCATGAAGGCGTGATGGTCGTGGCTCAAAACATGCAAAGATACCAATGACGGTGCCCTGGCCATGATGACTGCGATCATGAAGAAGGTGATGGTTAAAACAAAGAACGATGATGATGGTGCTGATGAAAAAGCTGATGATGGTGGTGATGACGGTCATGAACCCAAACCCACTCGGCCAATCGAAGTAGGCTTGGCTCTGACAAGTGCGGGACACCCGGAAGAATTAAACATAACACCAAACAAACTCGAGGCCCAGAACCAACCGCCCCCAAAATGGAGCCCCTTATGCTACCCTGATTGAACAAAATTGCATGTATGGACCACCAGGGGTTAACCCACAATGTGGCAGTGCATTGAAACGCAACGTGTCAACCATCGACTCCACCAGGAGCACCAAATGCCACTGTCTATTCAAACGCAGCTAGGTCTTGACAGAGAAGTGCTTCGTAAAACAAGCATGGGTTGTAACTGGCTGCTGGGATACTGGGAACCTCATCAAAACAAACCATGAAACAAATACCCGTCTCTCTCGTCAGGCAGCCAAGCTGCATCCCCATGCCTGCGTGTGATGAAAAGTGCAGCAGGCCGCAGGACCGCAACTCTCTGACAAAGTACTTGTAACGAGTGTGCGCCGCACACAGCCGCGTTAAGGCTAAAAACCCCTGCGCTTCCAAGAAGCTCTGTGTGAAGCTGGCAGCTCTAAAACTGCATTCTAAGTTTCTAGAAGCTGATCGCAGAAGCTCCAAGGAGAGCTGGCAGCTCCAGCTTCTGCCTCCTAGAAGAGCCTGTAGAAATTTAGCTTCTAAAACCCCTAGAAGCGCTTCTATAGAAGTGCTTCTAAGATTTCCTAGCTTCTAGGATCTGCATGTTTTTGGTTCAAATCTCTCTAGAAGCGCTTCTAGGATCTGCAAGTTTTGCTTCAAGTTGCAATGGCCTTGCCAGTGGTAAAGCCTGAAGCAGGCTCCCTGGTAAATGAGCTGGCAGCCTTTTGTGCCTAACTGTGGGCCTGATGATTTTCCAGCTGACCCAGAGAATGCCTGCTTGAGGCATGCAAGCTTTTTGAAGCTGTTGTTCCAGAAGAAGAATTTGTCAAAGCCTAATGAGAGAAAGGCTGTCTTGAAACCGACTTGGGCAACCTGAAGCCAAACAAATGGTGAACACTTTGCGCGAATACAAGAGCTACTTGGGAAGGAAAAGGATGAATTTGAAAAATAGTGAGAGGACACCTCCTGTGCTGCTGCAGCTCATGGACATTGTGGCAGGAGCAAAGCCTGAGGAAGGCTCAGTGCCAACGAGGCCTGAAAGCAAGCAAGGCCCAGCAAAGCCTGTGTACAGAAGGCTGAGCAGCAAGACAGTTGAGAAGAAAGCTGTCGTCACCATTGCACCAGGCCATGAAGCTGCAGCAGCAATGCCTGGCGAAGGCACTTCTGAAGGCGAGGGCTCAGCAGTGATGCTTCTGTGGTCGGAGTGGCCAGTGCCAGCACAGTGGTGATGGATGCTTTGGGGCCTGAAGCCACCAAAAAGCTTGTCACAAAGGTTGCAACCACAAAGAAGCCTGCCACAAAGGCTGCAGCCAAAAGGCCTGCAGCTTGCATGGTTGAAGGGCAAAGGCCTGTAAAGGCAATGAATGCTGCAAAAATCAGAAGCCTTTGGCTGGGTCAAGGTGACCAAAGCCTGTCAGAAGGCTTATATCCAAGCCTAGGCTGAGCTCCAATTGCTTGGTTTGGAAGAGGTGAGCTCCAAGACACAATTTTGGAGAAGGTGATGGCAATGGCAAAGGCTGACCAAAGCTGAGCTAGTCACCTCCAAGAACAACAAGCTGAAAGAGTACCAAAGGTGAAAGCCTGCGCAGGCAATAGAAAATGACAGCCTTCAGGCACACCTGCTGCATGCAGGGGTACAGCCTGCAAAAAGTAGGAGCAACAATTATTTTCCAAAAAAGTGCGCGCAAAAACTTGAATAGGTTCAAAGCGTTTCAAAGCAACAGGTTCAAAGACTAACCCTAAAACAGAACCTGAATAGGCCCAAGCAGCCTGCATGGTGGCTTTTTAAAACACGGGTTTTGCTGCCAGTACGTGAAAAAGGCATCTTGGAAAGCAATTGTCCAACATCACCTTGAACCTTTTTTTGAATGATTTATTTTGGGCTCAGCGTCCATAACTGAGAAAAACCTGGCAGTGATGAGCTCCAGCCTGACTGGGATGGTCCAGAAGGCAAATGCGTGTAAAAAAAGGCATTCAAAGCCTGTGAGAGGCTCTTAGGAGCCTGCAAGGGAGGGGCGGTTGAGTACAAAGACTAAGGTAAAGGTAACCTCTGGGTTTTAAGGTGCTCCCATACCCACCAAGCAAGGGTCGACCACCTACGGTCGACACTTCGTCCCATTGTGCTAAGTTCATTGCAGGTGGAGAGGACCTGGGGCGCAACCTACAAAGCGGCTTTTCGACGTAACCTTGAGTGGGCCCCGATGCCTTTGGCGCGCCATGCTCCTCCGCTTTGTCAGCGTGACGAAGGAGCGGTAGCAGGTTCTCACCTCCAGCGTCCCAGCTTTGCTCAAGCCAGGGGGCGTGTGGAGCCAACAGGAAGTCAAAAAGGAGCTCACGAAGATCCACTGTAATCAAGCGTATTTGCTCTACGCGTGTCTCGCCGCAGTTTTGCTTTCTCGGGTGCAAGTTTCCGCCAAGAGGTTCTTTCAATGGTGCGCTCTGGACAGTGTTGAAATCCTGGTTGTTTCGTGGGTATTGGCGCGTTGTAGAGACGGCGCCAATGGATTGTTCAGTCAACACCTTCCTGGTGCCACTTAGTGCTGGATTGCTTTGTCGCTTGAGGTCCTTGGCGCGCGGGCTTACTCATTTGCAGTGGGTGGAGAAGGCTGCGCGTTGGTTGCTTGGAATCGATGCGTGATGCATACTGTCCAAAAGGGTGAACTGCACGATTTCTTGGCATCATCCTCGTTGGAGTTTGCTGCTTGCCACGCGTGCTGAATCTTTATCATGTTGATGAACCCACCAACCAACACCTTCGCCGCAGGGTCCTTTTGTTTTCCTTCTCCGTGCCCGAGCGATCTCTTGAGCCGCGCGCAGTCGCTAGCTATCCACTACGATAATGATATTAGTTTTGAAGTGGCCACCGTTGTTTGCTTTGTGTGTTGCGGCAGGTCTGCATGGACATGGGCCTGGACTTGAATATGGCCCCGAAGGTCATTGGGCCTGGCTGCAGGGGCCCGAAGGGGCTCCTCAACAAAACCCAAGTCGAGCTACTTGGTTTCAGTTTTTGAGAACTGTGCTCTTGGTGGCAAGATGCATCTCACAGCTGCCATCCCTCATGGCCTTCCACAACACGTGAACCAGCTTGTGGTTTGATTTGGCAAGGTATCATTCAATGCGAGGTTGTTTGAAGAAATTCATGTCGGAAAAGATCGTTCTTTCCCGTTGTGGATGCGGTCGTTGCCATGAACAGGTGGTCTTTAGTATGCTTTTGCTTATTTTTACGCATTCGTGTTTAAATGGAATTCTATTTGCACAGGGCTTGCTTGCTATGGGTTGTATTGGGTAGTGGGACGCTGGCAGGTTCAGGATCGGGTTGTTAGCCGGTCGATGTGCCCAACTTGGTTTAATCAGGGTAGTGTTGGAGGGGCTCCGTTTTGGGGGCGGTTGGTTCTAGGTCTCATGATGTTGTTGCGGTCATGTCCGGTCGTGTTGATATTTCGGGTGTCCCGCACATATCAGTCAAAGGCGACTTGCATTTGCTGGGTGGAGTTTCAATTATTCAGCCGCGCCCTCCATTGATTAGGCTTTGGACTCTGAGCCCCAGCTCTCCAGTGTTCACTACGGTTATAAACAATTTGTTCTTGCAGGGATTTAGAGGGGATTTTGAAGGCTCCGAGTGGGGCGATTTGAGGAGAATGAGAAGCCAAACCGGTGCAACATGCTGTACGAGCCGCAACCTGCTCTGGAACATTCGGCCTCTTGGCCAAAACCTCCATCTTCTCCACGGTGGCATCGGTTCTTTCCCGGTAGAGCCGCAGCCGCAAAGTCGCAGTCCGGTAGAAACTGTCGTAGAAACGTTTTCCAAGGCACCCGCTCCTTCGCCACAGGGATCGACAGAAATGACAGGGAACCAGCTGCCGATCACAAACATTTCACTGACTGCATTCTCATTCCCCCCGCTTGAACGGTTAACAAGACTTGAGCTGGCAATTGTGGTTGCCAAATTAGCTGGCTGTCATTTCAAGACCCAGTCTTCGCAATCAGAAACCGTCCGGCCTTCGCTTACGCTCATGGAAGCGCCGCTGAGCCTCGTCGATCCGGCGAGCTTCCGCCGCCAGCAGTCTCCAGCTGAACTTTGTTTTCAGCTCCCTATAGCTCCACCGAGGCTTCTGCAAAGCTGAGATGAGCCGACCTAAGTTCTTCTTCTCGGCTTTGTCCCGTGCCAAGCGCCGATCCCGCTTTCTCTTCGCATTGCTTGAGGGACTCATAAGTCTGTGTGTGTGCGTTGCATGGTTTATGGTACAGCTGGCATTGAAGGGCTGCGCATTTCTGATAAATGTCACACATGTTTGCTTCTTGCCTGCGTCTGTGCGTGTGCACATGGGAGTCTACATTGTCTACTTCTGTCCATCCACCTTCACGCCTTGAATCTGACCACGCAGTTTCACTCCAATGCCTGCCAACCGAAACCAACGTTCAATCCGCCCACGTAGCTTTTGCGTTCCAAGGCCTGTAGGGGGCGTGACGGATTTGTCCGAAAGTGCATAGATGTTCATTACAGCCCATGGAACATGCGTGTCGTGACTAGACCTTGAAGGCCCAAATCCGAGACGCAAAACGGCGCGTTTCTCTTGTCAGGTTGCCCTCCAGCCACCCCTAGGGCCCACACTCGCAGCGAACGACCACCCAGCTGAATGCCCCCACAGAAAAGGAATGGTGAACTTGCACCGGTCACCAAAGCTGTTTGTTGAATATGGATCAAAACTCGATGTCAAATTAAAAAAATCACCAGTTCACCTTTTTGTCAAAGCTGCGGACCATGAACATCTGACCCATATACTGAATCTGTGCATAGTACAGCAGTGATATAGCCATGTCCAGGAAGTTCTGGTGACACTGGCCCACGAGTGGAAATTGGTGGACACGAACCACACAGATGTTGAGCCTAATTTTTTTGCCGTGTTGTGCACAGGGACCCTCTACCAGACCCTCTCATCCTCCACCCATTCACCCGCTGTTTCAGGAATGGGCCTTGCATGAAGGCAATGTGCATCTCGTCCGCCGGGGAAGGGGGCCTTCAACGGCGGCGATGGTGGTAAGAGTGGCTCGGGCACCGAGGGCAAAATCTCCTAAAAGAGGCTGCGGCGACGAGACGCGGACGGACCGGCACAGGCTACGCAAGCATAGGAAGATTTTACCTTTGGCAAAGAATTTGCTCGTGATCTTCTTTTTATCTAATTACGCTTGTACTTCTTCCTCTGTCCTTACCGTCTCCCTTTCCTTTCCCTTTCTTGTCTTCTGGGTGTCTCTTTGGATTGGGTGTCGGCTTGACCGGAGTTGCTTCTTCCGTCTTCCCTACTGCACTCGATGGTTTCGTCTTTGGTTTCTTTGGATCACTAGGTGCAGGCGTGGCCTTTGCCTTGGGCGCTGGACGACTGGGCTTGAGACTTTGAAAGATGTTGGCTATATCCTTGACGGCTTTCTCCTTCTCGAGGAGCATTTTGTATTCAGTCTGCCTTTCGATGTGCCTTCGAATCATGTCGCGTAGGGTCTGGTATGTTTTCTTGCAATCCCCTTCATTGAGGCTGTTATACATATGTATATCATAGGACATCAGATTGGCTTCACTTTCCTGTACAATAGATCACGAAGTGTCTCGTCGCTCGGGATATCAGCTGGTTTCATTCCGGCTAGGATCTTGTCCCACGTGTGGAAGAAAAGTGATAGATTCTGTCTCCCCGATATTCGAATTGATACAAATGCATAGAAGTGTACAGTATCTCAACGTTGGACGTCGTCTTGAAGTTGAGGAGTATCAGTACTAGGATCTTTGATAAGGGAAGAAGCTCTCCCTTTTGCATTGATACGTGTTCTCAACTTCATGGCAACATTGTTTCCCTCTTCTTTGGAGTCTGCGACGACTTTAGTCAGAGCCAGGCCCAACTTCGCATCGATAGAGTGGAATCTTGGATCACCAGAGTCTATCAACTTGTCAGGGTCAGGGTCGTCAATAGCTTGGTTGATCCAATCAATCCATGTTTGTTGATCTGAATCATTTGCTGCAATGACGATTGACTGAATCACGTTAGCTTTCCATAGTCCTAGGTCATTGACTTTGGGCCATGGTGGTACATTTACCTTGGACTCTTCTTTCCTGGAAACTTTGGTTGCAAAGATCGGCCAGGAGGAGGAGGCCGATGCAGTCTCTAAGGGTTCAGCTCTGCATTCATATTTTGAATTCGTTCTTCATTGAGCTCTTCCTCGTAACTGTTGAGGGCCTCCAGGTACCAATCATGCATTTCATCACGGTCTCTTCTCAAATTCACCTCACTTTCTTGATGTTTGAGATCTTCTTTCAAGCGTGATTGATTTTCTTCGTCAGACCGAGCAGTTAGTAACCCTCGTCCATCTCGGCTATCGCTCTTCATAGTACCTTCATCCTTGCAATCTCAGATCTCTGTGGAAGTTTCTTTCGGCAACACGTTGGTCTTCTTCAAGTTCCTGGAACTTCTCCTCAAGAGCCATCCTTTCTCTACCATCGGTTGCAGAAGCTCTTAGGATATTTTCCCTCTTCAATATCTTGTTGGCCTCGGCAAGGGCGAAATTGGCTTCTTTCAACTGTCGCTGTTCCTCTTTTGACTGTCTCTGCAGTCCAGACGCAGCATCTTCCATTATCTTCGTTGCTTCGGCCATCACTCTTGCCTCACACTGACACTCGCATCTCCTTCTCGCTAATTTCCAACTTGTATCCTTGTATTTCCGTTGTGTGTTCCAAGTCATAGAGACCCATCTCTGCGATCATGTTCATTTCTGATCCTTTGATGATTGCCAACTGACCGCGAAGATGCTCAACCATTCTCTTCTCATGATGTTGATGGCCAGTAGTCTCAGCGACTTCATCGGCCAATTGCATCTGATGTATTACTCCATTCTTTCTCCCTTTCCCTCTGAGCTACCTCCAACATGTTGCTGTTCTCGTCCTGTAGCATCAGCATTCTCGTCTGGAGCTCATTGGCGACATTCATGATTGCCTGATTTTCTTCACTGAGGTTCTGAGCTCGTCTGTTGTAGGTATCAGAAGTTTGGCTTTGTTCCTGGATG
>CAXAMN010021795.1:617435-654576 GCA_963970005.1 Durusdinium trenchii | reverse complement strand
AACTCTCTCAATATCTCTCTTCGGTGATCTTCTTGATGTTGTCCTCGGTGATGTAGACCTCGTAAATCTCTTCATGACTCTTTTTGCGTTGCCCATTCTCACATCGGATCCGGCAGATGTCGTCTCCAGTGGAGCGACTCTACCACCACCTGATATCTGTGATGTAGATGGCGTGGTAATCACTGCGGCAGCATCAGCAGAGCTAGCACCGGTTATCGAGCCAGGTGATGACTGTGATGCGTTTCCTCCTGGAGCGGCGAAAGAGAATTGTCCACTGCTCTTTCCTCCAGAACTCGGTTGAGTATTGATTGCAGTAATTACTGGTCTCTCAAAGCTCGTAACCTCAGAGCGGCTACGGCTGATAACCTGCATGTGGATATTAATCTGCCCAACGTGAAGTGTAGGTAGACTATCCTCTCCCTCGTAGACAGCGATGGCGCGCACTTGTTGTCCGCTTGCTCTACGGGAGTCTTGAGCCAAATATAGGCGTGACAAGCTATAGTATTCTGTACATGCATATGGTATGCTATCGTTCCACAGCTGTTGACATTAGTTGTGTATTAATATTATATTAGAGTGTCATACATTACTGTATAATTGTAATACTTCAAGCCTGTATAAACCACCCACGTTTTCATGCAAGTCCACGTTCTCATGAAAGAGGGTACTGATGGATCAATCCCCAGCCATGTTTGTCCACTCGTTGGCCAAAGCACTTCTGCACCGCTCTGGAAGAGTCCCTGCCCACGCCAGTGATGGCCCCCTTCCTAAGTTCTCCAGCCAACCGCAGTGGTTTGGAGATGTTTGGACACATGTCTTGCAGGAAAACTGTACTTTGTTCTGTGATCACCGGATTCAAACAACTCCCCCCCCTTGCACGGTCGGAAGGGCGCTGCGATGGCAGTGTGGAGCAGGTCTGACAGTATATGGTCCGTCTACCAATCAGGTAGGAGTTTACAAGTTTACCCTTTCGAAGCACTTGGACCTTGGAATTTGAAACCCCTTTTGTCTAGACGCCTCAATCACTCAGCATCGGGCGGTCGAGCCAACGGTGACTGCGGGGTGAAATGCTATATACTTCTTCTTCTAGGAGCACGGATGCTACTAGGGGTTCCTGGCATCGCTACTAATTAGGAACAAGGACGCGACTAGGGGCTCCTGGCCTTACTACTAGGAGCAATAAAGATACTATTGTATTTTTTCTTATTTTGGTTTCGGGGCAAAAACCAACCCTAAGCATCGAGCGCACGGGTCGCACAAGACTTTGTGTGACAGGCTGCCTTAATCTCTGGCCCATCCCAGTGTGGAGAAACCCGACTATATATATATAAACTCTCGGGATCAGCTGGGGCAACGATAGAGCAAACTACAACCTCACACACAAAGAGACCATGGTTTCCACCTTCACCCCTTCGAGAGTGGGCATGTGTTGGAAAAGCCCCTCCATACCTTGCGTGCTTCGCCAAGGTTCCCCACGAGCCAGGCCCAATTGCCCGGATGCCCAACCGCCATGACCTCCTCCCCTAGCTTGGGCGGCTTTGGCGCCAAGCGTAAGGGCTTCGGCAGCACGAAGGGGCTGGTGCCGCCGGAACAACTCCTCAGAAGCGACCCCACAAGGGAAAGAAAGAGCAAGCGCACGCACCAGGCAGTGGGGCAGTGGGGTACTCAAAATGGTTAAGGCTTATGACAATTGATCGGAACTTTCGCCCAGTACACCATTTAACAGGCCCATGCAGGCCAGCTTACAGTAACGACAAAAAAACAATGGGACGTGAAAGGGATGTGAAATGACTGATTCCAGCAATTCGGGGGTGGCCTGTAGACTCTTGAGCACTTCTGGAAATCAGCCTGAGTTTGGAAAAAAAGACAGCCTCTGTCACATGCAGCCGGACAACAAAAAAACACCCGAAATGAGTTTCCAAGTATACATATAAAAATATGTCACATAATTTATGTCCAATCCACTTGGTTTCACCGCCCGATTCCGTACCCCCCGACGTCCCCCGGTGGCGATTGCTCGACGCTTGACGTCGAGGGGCGTGGTGTGGAGCTCCAGCAGGGCCACGTCGCAGCGTTCCGCGGTGCCCACCACCGAGGCGCGGCAGGCGGCGCCGTCGGCGAAGTGCACCGACAGGAGCGAGGTGAGCTGGACCACGTGGCCTGGGAAAGACAGGGGGAAAGGAGTAATCCGAGATCATATAATATATATATAATAAGATATACAACAATATATTTAATATTTTAATCAGGAGATCCGGTCCTTCTCCATAATTTTATAGGATCAGCAACGAAGATGTGTGTAGAATTATTGACACTCGTTTTCAGCTCGTCTATTCTCCCTGGTTCAACCTCCAACATCATGGAAGTGGCTGGAAGTGGATTGGCTTCGGTGGCATCTGGAAAGAAATCAAGCTACTCCATGCTGCTCTGCAATATCAAACCAACCATTTCTCCAAGGCAAAGCAGCGGATGTTCGAGAAATCATAATACCACATCGGATTGGGTGCATCTCTCTCTCTCTCTCTTTCTCACTGGTTCATTCTCCGCTCTCATCTGCATCATCTGCATCTGTCCACGTATCTCCAAGCAACTGTTGGTCACCACGTGTCCATCTTGCCAAACGAAGCCGGAGCCATGGGAACGCCCCCAAGGCCTCCAAGCATCCATCGCCCGGACCAGTACGACAGAGCCCACGGCACCCACGGCCGGCTCCGGAAAGAACCTCGGAATCCGGTGGATCTGGTGTGAATCCGGTGGACTTAATTACGTCTATATACCCTATAGGGCACCGACCATATCCTCAGAAGGTGGTTAAACCCTCCAAACCCACCGAAACCACCGAACCTCAGGAGGTGGGCCAGGAGCCCAAACGGGATAGGTCAATTGCAAGGGAACTTCGACCTCCCCGGGTGGGACTTTCTGAACGTCTTTGACACGAATCATGTGCGTAGCTCAGAACGTACGGTGTCAAGGACTGGCTACTCTGCTTAGGTTAGATGACATGATGGCATTTTAACTTGATGTATCTTTTGCAAAGGTCACCCTATAGTTCATACCATGTCATGTCATACCAAGTTTGTGCCGGTCTGTCCAAGGGCAAGTCGCTTGCCTGAGTTACCGGTGTCAACAAAGATGATTTTTCGGCAGAATTGGATCGATCCAAAGTCAGAACTTATGCCAGACCCCGTTTGGGGTGGTCTTTGAACCCCTACACGGGTCTGCTGGTAGCGGATCCACAATCGGATCAATACACCCACCTTGCGAGTATAGGCCCGGCGGAGCCAATCCAAGGCGCCAATCCAGGTATCCATAGCCACCCTGCAGCATCCAGGACCTACACCAAGCACCAAACGCAGCCAGCAAAGCCACCCACAGAATCCGTCGGAGACATAGTGCTGACGCCATGGCGGGCACTACAGGATGAAGTATGGACCCACGAAGCATTGAGATGTGTCAAAGGGTCAGAGAACATGTTTGGTTGAATTTTGGGCCAATGGGGCCATGGGTGGTGCTTTATGCAGTGTGATGGGGCCGTGGGTGTTGTTTTGGGGTTCCTATCCGGTCAAAATCTTGGCTGAACAATTCCCCGTGACGTGGAGGATGCTTCATCCAAAGAGCTGGTGACTCAGTGGTGACGAAGCACGTGGACAAATGAAACAAACAAATAATCGTTCTAGTCGATGTGCCTGAAATGAGGCCTAAGGCCTCAAACATTCTGATCCGATAGTCGATCTGCTTCGATCTAGGGTTTGATCAGATGCGATCTTTCCGTAACCAGCTCCCCCTTGTGCTCTGATTCGTCTCGGTGAGGAATGTGGCACGAGCGCAGCTGGCTCTCCCCAAGAAGATGTTCCCTTCCAAATTTGCACAGGAACCTCCAGTCAGTAAAATTTATGAATTCCTCTTCCAAGTGTTATATTCTGGTCGATCCGTGGCGACAAAAGGCACTACAAAAGGCACCACAGAAGGCACTGACTAAATAGTAAATGGTCCACTAAAAAGTGGTGTGAACAACAGGAATGACCAGATCCATTGTGAGCCTTGCGGACTGCCAAAGAAACATTTGGGTGGTTTCAGGGAGTAGCTATTTCGAAGAAGTGTAATTCCATGGAGTATTTCGAAGGCCATGTAGCTTAATGTAGCTTACCACCCCCAAGCCCAACGGAAGCGACAATATTTACTGTCCCATCCTAACATAGAAAAACATGGAGAGGTTCAACTCAATGTGCATGCTGCATGCTCCTTAGGGCCACTGGTCTGGGAAACATTCTCTCTAGACTTCAGTGCATTCTGCCGGTGTTCTTCCGGCAAAGCCAGTGGATCCAACCTTTCACCGCGATTTCTCCCCCCAACGGAGACCATCCCAGTGGCAGCAGTGGTGTTACCGACGTCGAAGCCATCTGCCTTGGTCAAGGCAAGTGTCGGGGGTCCAAACTGGTCCAATCCAAAGGGGTCTGGTTGGTCAAAAGCGACGTTTGCCCAGAAACACAAAAAAATAGCAACATAATTCTTTGACTGATCTGATCTGCTTGTTGGACTGCCCGGCTCACCGGCCTCAAGAAGTGCAGCGCCATCTGTGGCTGGGCGCCACGCTCGAAGGCGCTCAGGAGAGTGTTGTAGGTATAGCTGTCTGCAGTCACCTGGCGGTTCATCGTGGCCTCCCGTATAACTCCATACTCACATCTGAATCTATTTCATCTAATTTGTGACATAAGCTTACACCCAACAAAAGATCACTCTCGGACATCTTCCCCAAGCAACAATAAAGAGACATCACAGGGAAGTATCCAAAACATTTCGTGGTCTCTACCTCGACTCGAAGAAGCTTTGCCAAATCTTCCGGTCGGCGGATTTCCTCGACGGTCCATTGGTTCGTTGGTCCCTCCGACCCCAAAGTGGCCAAACAGGGTTGTCCAGCGTGAAAACCGCGCGCACTTGCCAGATCCGTACATTTCTCCCACCACACCAGCTCCTGAAGATGTTTGCTGTTGTTCACCCCGTTCATGTATATATTTTAATTTGGCCAATTCCTCGTTCTTTGGTGCCATGGTCCACATTGATTAGTTGATGATTTCAAACACTCTTCAAAAACTTAGTTAAGTCCTGACAATATCTTTTTGCGGATCACGCCCCACGAAGAGATTGGGCCAGGGAAGCCATCCAGATGATTCAGGGAGACGGTTTTTGTTTTTTTGTTCAACCCTTCAGGACCAAACCCTCTAAACTTTTCTGAGGGCTCTTACCCATCCGATGAGCACACGACGGAACTTTCATGAACTTTCAATGAGGCGGAAGCCCGATTCTGAGTAGACAAGTAGACTCGGAAGGGGATGCATCTGACAGAATCGAACCTTGGGACCTGCGTGATTATTCCAGGGAGTGTAGATCTTAAACAGTGTACACAGTGAAACTCAAGACATCATACCTTCGGATACCTTCGGTCCCTGGCATCCCCAGTTGACATGAAAGACAAACAAAACATCCCTCTAATGCTTGGGTGGTTCAATGTGGTTCATACTCTGTGTTTTCATGGCTTGGGGTGCCCACAGTATATATTTATTTATATATCATATCTAAATACAGTAAATATACACGTGGAAGATGAACATGGAACCTGAAAACCACTGGGTTGTAGAGGAAAATCGTCCTCCAAGAGTCCATTTTTTCAGGCTCCATGTGGGTCTCTTCCCAGGTGTATGTCTACATCGTTTCTTGACGACACCGACGTTTCATCCTCCGCTTGGGCCCAGCAGCTTGAGCGCCTTCGGCCGCGTAGCTTGGCGAAGCCGCGGCAACGCAGCGACTTCGGGAGCGCACCTGACGGCGGCCACAGCGGATGATTTGTGGATCTATTTATCAGACTATATACTGTTACTAGTGTTTCTTGTTCCTAATAGGGATGGCCTCCATGGCGATGGCCTCCACCTAGTAGCTTCTGGTTCCAATTTCTTCACTTGGTGGCACATAGATAAGACGAGTTACCTCTTCTTTTCGTTGGCGCTGGCGTGTTCAAGAGATGGTGCCCTGGCAGTGCCTTTCGGAGAAACAAAAAAGTAAAACATGCGGACGAGCTGATCAAGTGGTCCCAAGATCTGTCCAAAGGAACGGCGTCCAGCGTTGGACAACTGATCTTTCAATATCCAAACGCTGGTTCCAACAGATCTTGATGTTGTCATGTTGTCCCAAGATCTATGCTTGGATGTTTGGATATTCGGAGGTTGAACAGCATCATGGTGAACCAATGGGCGTGTGTATATTTATATATATAGAGAGAGACTGCACTTGATCGGGCTAAACCAAAACTATTATTCTTGAGTATAGGCAAATGGTGCCATGTGACAATTATGTGTTGGAGTTAGCCAGGTTTGGGAACACTCAGCGTGCTTACATAGCAGCAAATACCACATAACCAGCAAACATGTCAAGTCCATTCAAGTCCAACACTGTTGAGAGCAAATCAAACCATAGCTGATGGTGTCTCTGGGCAACAAACAAGGTACGTAAAACTATGCAAGTCCTCATTCCCAGCAGTCGATCCATTCAGTGCTGCAACATAGATATGATTAGTTGAACTGCCCAGTACCATGACCTGCATACTTCTCGTGGACTCTGGGAACATGACCTCCCCCTCAAAAACGGATCCAATTTAGCCCTGTCCCCAACAGTGGCGTCGCTCCAAACGCCGCGTTGGGCATCCCTGCGCAAGCTCTGCAGGCCGAACCCAACGTGCTCCGCAGAACGGGGTGCTGCGGCGGTTCCACGCCGGCCACGGATGCCGCGGGGCGAAGCAACACGTGAAGCGCCATGGGGCGCTGAAGTCTGGCTTCAGATGAGTAAGTAGAAAAATGATGAACCTCTAGGTCAAGATCCTCTAGCTCGCGGACACCCTTGATA
Organism: Durusdinium trenchii; assembly: GCA_963970005.1. NCBI lineage: Eukaryota > Dinophyceae > Suessiales > Symbiodiniaceae > Durusdinium > Durusdinium trenchii. Next base: position 647,682 of record CAXAMN010021795.1, on the reverse strand, counting down.
GAGCTATGGGTTTCATGATGTCACCAATGCTTCCACACGGGTCTTCCAGAAGTTGTTAAAGGCGACAGCGGAGGGACGGGCGGCGGGCTGAACACATGCACTTCCTAGAGGTCATGGGATCGCACGGCAAGGGTTTGCAACAAAAGAGACCCAACATTCGGTAGAGTAAATGTCACAGAGCCATACAGAATCATACCACAACTTCTATATTTGTACATTGCAGCTAAAGGTGATCTGCAAGTCCTTCGAGTCATTCAACATGAACTCATATTACTGCCTTCCCCCTGACTCTATTCAGTGTTACTGCCCTTTCTATTTGGAGATCTCCAAGGAAAGAACAACAATCCCTTCAACTGCTTGCATGTATCAAACACAAATTGCTGGTTGGCTCATCTGTGCAATCAGGTCAGCATTCTGCCAGACTGGTGCTGGCAAGTGTTGGTCAGTACCTTCGGAGCCCATGTGGTTCTTTTGAGACCATCTGACAGCGCCTCCAAGGATACAAGAATACCTGTTGCTTGTGGCCAAAAGATGGTTCCCACTGCTGCATAGATCTCTCCTCCATCAGGGTCCACATTCAAACAAAATGGACCACCAATTTGCAAAATACAACATTGGAATAAGAAGCTAGTAGTAACAAGTGCCACGCTAGTAGTAACAGGTGCCTTACTAGTAGAAACAAGAAGCTACTAGGAACAAGTGCCACGCTTCTAGTAACAAAGTGCCTTACTAGTAGTAACAAGAAGCTACTAGGAACAAGTGCCACGCTAGTAGTAACAGGTGCCTTACTAGTAGAAACAAGAAGCTATTAGAATTAAACTTAAATCTAATTTAAATTAATAGCTTCTTGTTACTACTAGTAAGGCACTTGTTACTAGTAGCGTGGCACTTGTTACTAGTAGAAACAAGAAGCTAATGCTTCCATCACCGTGAATGTCCATTCAGCGGATCAACCGACCCACGGGTCGTCGACCGCGACTGGAGCGGAGCACGGCATTGCGGCCCCGGACGGAGACCTGAAGCTCTCGCAGCCGCTCCTGGACCGGAAAACGGATCTCTGGTTTGGACCTGTGGACATACCACGGGATCTAGAGATCCAATATATCTAAGACCTAAATATGTTAACAACAAACTAATCTGAATGTTGAACATTTTGTTGGACCTATGTGAGATCTATGGATCCATGGAAGTATCTTCGAGGGAAACCTCTGGTATCCTAAGCCTTAAGGGTTCACCTATGCCTATGATCATTGAGTCGCAGGTCTTACTTGTGGTTCCAGGGGCAATATCAACACATATATCAACCAGTGAGTGACTTTCCAGAAGTTTGAGTAACTTTCCATATCTATACATTGTAGCCCAGTTTGAGTGACTTTCCAGAACTTCACATTGGTCGTTCCTACTCTCTCTCTCTCTCTCTGGATGTCGTGGCGCTTGTTGGATTTGCAAAGGAATGACCATGAATTATATACCCAGCCGACCGCAACAAAGAGGGAACAAAGGCTTTTGCTTGTCGTATAGATCCCTGCAGTGAGCCCAAACGAACCCTTTGAAAAGGTCACATTGAACTTTTTGTCTAGCTGCGATTGTTGTTTTTGATTTTATTTTTACTTCTCTTTTTGTTCGGGTATGAGACTTGGAAGGACACTAGGACTCAGGCAAGTACTGGTAATTACAAATTAATGCACAATGTAATTATCTGGTTTTAACGGTTTGGTGGTGCCCTACCTACCAATCGTCATCCAACGTCATCCATCGCACCTCTGTAAGTGATCCGCGCAGCTGTCACCCATTTTGTTTGCCCTACGAGACTTGGCCCCTGTTGCGACTCTCTCCTTCAGTCACCAACTTTGGGTCCTCTTTGGGTGCATGGGTCACGCACCTAAACCAGTACCCTTTCGAGCCCTTTGGATTCTTCGTGGGGTGACGGCAAGGAGCAAAACTCTCCAAGCCTTTCTGGCCATTGACACAAACATGGAGAACGGTCCCGTTCTACACGAAAATGGTCTTGAGGCGAATTTTCCAATGCCAATGACTCAATATCCAGTGACAACCAGAAGCCAAGAGATACAAACCATGCATATATGTATTCACCTCACGACATACCAACTGTTTAAGGCCTTCAAGTAGGGTGCAACACCCAAATACTTTCGGAGAGAATAGCGCAAATCGTGCATCGAATTAGGCAGAGCTTTGACAGCGTCAGGGTACTCGTCAGGGTCTAAACAGGTCAGCACAGTGTGACTGGACCAACTGTGAACTTGATCTCGCAAAAAGAACGTATACAAAAAAATCACAAAGTGAGTGCAAAGGGTAGAGCAAGAGTTTCATATTCAGATTGATGTCTGTGGTTAACTAAGTAATTTTTTGCCCGACGTTGTTCTGCCGACCCGGAAGGCATGATTGACGGTGCTTCACCGCCTTCCTTTCGCTTCGGAACAGCATTCGGCCCATCGCCTGGACAGCGCTGAAGCACCGGACCAACTGGGTTCAATGGTGAGGAACCCGCAACACAAGGGCCTCCCAACCACCAGTTTCAGCACTGATTTCCGACATGGTTCTTGCACTGAAATGTTTGATTCCACATTCCTATTGTACCATGTTTTTCAAAAAACAGCAAATAAGAAGAGTGCAGAATACCATTGTTTTGTCATGTCTTATCCTAGTTAATGTTATATTTTGCTACAAATAATCCGGTCCACCTATCAAAAAACACGCCCCCCCCCTAATAAGGAAACCTCGGTCGCATTTTTTCTAATAGGGGGTCCCTGAAATCGGGGGGTCCAAAATAGGGTCACCTGGGAAGAGCTTCATAACCAAAAAGTAAATCAGTAAAATTCTATATAAAATCCTTTATTAAATTCGTATCAAAAATGCAAAAAAGCTCCAGATCGAAGGGTCTTCCTTTTCCCCTACAAAAACCTTCATTAGAATAGTGATTCTTCAGTAGACTAACAGCTAAAGCTTTCGAAAGGTGATGTCGCTGTGCCATGCGGTGTTGCATGACCTCGGTGGCAAGTGCGTTTGCGTGAGTCCGTGCCATTGGGGGAAGGAAAGCCTGCTGGTGTAAGCTCGGCGTGTCATGGTGGATAGACAGGGCGGACAGAGGTGGGCAGTTACGGTTGTTTTTGGAACCTTTAAAAAAAAACCTCCAAAGTCGGCAATGTTGGTAGTTTAGTAGCGGCTTGAAAGGGCGGTAAATAAAAAACAAATATTTATAAACCGTATTTAGGGGTTTCCGACATGACTTTTTTCTAATAGGGGTCCGTTTTTTAATAGGTACTCGGGATTAGTTCTTTCATAACCAACCTCTGAGAAACAACGGGTCACTAAGCCATTCACATCACGGCCTGGAACCTGGAATCCAAGTCCCTGGAAGAAACATAACATGATCACACATGATCCATCAAAAAACCCTCAGTCTTCATGTTTCTTCTTTTTCACTACGGAAGAACTCCCCCACACGGACCTCCCAGTCACGGGCCCCGAGGGCCTCCGTCGGTCACGGTGTGAGGCCAAAGAATCGGGCCACTTCGGCCATGGAGCGAAAACGCCGTCCGCTACTGGAAAACCAATACCTGAGAGAGACAGAGCTGGAGGATTTCAGGAGAAGCTACCGTGCAAGCTATATGTCTTGACATGTCGATTCCTGCAAGGCAGGTGTTGAATATGTATTGAATACGTGGCATGCATGGCAATTCGATGTTTTCCCAGGTTCTAGTCGCCTTAGTTCACCCTTGTTAGTACATGCTATAGTAACGTACTGTGTAGGCCATCAGTCGACCACAAGGCGATGGATTGCACCGAAGCAAACAGGAGCAGTGCATGAAAGAAAATCCCATGCCGAAGAGCTCTTTTGGCAGCACTTCCCCAGCTCGGCAGGTACTTTACAAAACGCGTACTCCGCAGTGGCTTGTCTTGAGTCTTGAGGGAGCTTTGTAAAACAATATATAATGGTTGGCAAATTATAAACTCCACAGAACCTCCATGTTGCAATCCTTTTGGGGAAGGCCATAACCTTTGAACAGGAAGCCTTCTGGTGTTTCTGTGCACATGGGCATTGTTGCCCTTCCGGCGCGGACTGCATCTCCACGCCTTCCCACTCCACAGATCTCCACGCGACCGGTAGCAGTGCACTCTTTTGGGTGGGTTTCGTCTAAGCACCTTCTGAGAAGGTATTTGGAGCCCTGGAGTGGAAGCAACAAACGAACTCGATCTCGGGGGTCTCACTGGACCGCGGTACACCAAACATGAGAGTCTTGACACCCAAAGTATCCCAAAGCTGTACATTGTCTTTTTCTGTCCATACTTTTGAAGGACAGAAGGACACGTGTTTAAACCACACCCCACCATTGAAGACTCCGGATTCTTTCGTTGCCTCCACGAAATCGCAGCCTGGTGCCGTTCCCCCTCTGGCCCTTTCGCCCGGCGACAAGTCGGTGTGCCCCGCCGAGTGCCCGGTCTTGCGCACCTGCCAAAGGAGTTCCTGTGAGTGGTTAATGACGAACCATGTAGAAATAGAACATACAAAACAGGCTAGCTATAGCTAGCTGCTAGCTTAAGTGGGGGGTTGTGATGATAGCAGCATGCATAAAAAGTTGGCGCAACAAAAAAACAATATCGTGCTTTTGCGCATTCTCTGGGCCTCGTGTTCCCACTAATTTTGACCTGCATAATTATACCGCTTCTTTCTAGAACCCCTGGAAGCACATCTTCAATCATGTTCGCATCGCCTTTATTCTAAAAATACAGTTAAATTCATTCGGAGTCGGGAATTGCCCTGTTAAACTCTTCCCTCCCATCTTCCTCCCTCTTCCTCGGACTCTTTGGGCCTCGGTCTTGGCGCTCCACCCCTCCAGCAGCTCGCCGGTGCCGCCGCGCTCCTCGAGGTACTGAGCCAACTGGGCCACCTGGTCGTCTCAGGACGACCACGACCGGAGGCGACCAGGTCGGTGAAGCGAACGCGTTGTCTTTTTTGGTCCAACGTTTGGTGGCTCCATTTTGGGGTATCAAATGCTATAGTGTGATGTTCTTAGATGTTATGCACCATGTTATGCTGATGTTCATGTTCAGTCTGGTCAGATGTAATAGCAAAGAGCTTCAACCGGAGCGTCACAGAGTTTTCGAGTGTTCCCTTCCAAAAAACATGACCTTGACCGAACCCAAGGTAGCATCACGAGCTTTGGGCTTTGGCTTTAGCATGCTTTAGCGTGCCAGGACAGTCTCGTGGAACCAATCTCAGAAGCTCACCCCGTCTATTCGACTCAGTATGCCCGGCCCAAACCAGCGGGGAACACTCTGCGCGCCGAAGCTCGCTCAGCTCGCTCTCCCCACTTCATGGGACGACTTGGTTCGGTCAACAGTGAGCGGCGCCTTCTGCTCGGAGAGCTCCGGGAGCTGCGCCTGGGGGCGCCGTGAACCGCGCGCTGTTCACGCGTGGAGCCGAGCCATGCAGTGTTCACGCGGGGACGGAGCGTGACGACTTGGACGTCTTCAGTTCGGAAGCGGATCCGGTGGCGAGGTTAGGGGATCATTGGAATTGGCATAGTGACCAGCACCTGTAAGTCAATGACACTTGCACCTGTCCCACTACCTGTCCCATGTGGTGCTCCACATTTCGATTCAACAACCTTTTCATGTTGCAGGTGTGACTATACAATCGAGAGTCTAGATTCTATTGTTGTTGGTGTGCAGCGTAATCCGTTGATAATCAGAATTGACATCCCAAAACCGCAGAGTCACCACGTGACTGCTCCTGCAGCCACACTCGAACATGTGAGAAAGAGTCACACTCAACATGCAACACTTGTCTCACATTTCCTCCAAGCCTGGTTGTCGAATGTTCAACTGCTCTTGAACCGCCTCTAGTTTCAATGGTTGGGTGTCCCAAGCCTCTTCCGTCCAGTCAACCACCCGCAACGACGATGGATCGACTAATTATAGTGTCATTCTCATCATCAAACAAAACGCCAACCTTCAGGTCAAACAGATTCATCATGATTCATCTGGTCATGGCAACCTTTGGAGGAATTCCTTTTTCCATCTGGGCCACAAATGAATTCCGCTTCTGCCACCCACCCGCCTGGGGAGTCTTTTCCAGAAGCACTGCGGCGCGTTGGCGCTTGGACCTCGGCATCGAAAAGGAAGACCTATCTTACTACCTACCTAATCTTTCTTGAGGGGAGAAAAGGGGTCAGCGCAAAAGGGCCTTTTCTAGGGAGCAAAACAAACACATACAAAGACCCCAGGCCTAACAGTTCAATCAATTGAGTCAAGTAAAAGTTTGGAGGGCCCTTTTGAGTGTTTGGAGAACTTTTGGAGATGTACTTCCTCTCAGAGGCCCAATGGCGAAAGCATGCCTGGCATATTGTGCCAAAGTCACGCGCATGCTGGGCCATAGTTGTGCCACCAGTAGGCCTATCCATTCAAAGCAAATGACATTGCGGGTTACGAATTCGATTGGTGGGTGGGATTGTGGGATGGTCCGAACCTCTGGCTGCAAGTTGGGCTTAAAATGTATTCTCACTATATGGATCTGTATGGCGATAGTTCTTGGCGAAGGTCAGACGCACCAAAAGCATCAAATGCAGGAACGATGAAGGAGCTGAAAACATCTTGAGAGGTTCAAGCCGTTCAAGACTATCTTCAATTTACCTACGCAGAAGCCAGGTCCATGAAAATCGATCATCGTATAGTATATCATGGATGCAACAAAAGCTTCCGAGACCCTGGGACATGCGGGATGGAACAAAAATTGCCCCTGAGGATGAGACATCCTCCCATATTTTCAAGAACACTCCACATGACACGCATGGACCTTTTCTGGTCACCACTGGAGGTTACGGCCGCGGTTCCGGACGCTCTTAGTGAGTCTAGTGGTGCCAAGAGCTGCTAGTCACTCGAAATGCTGAAGACTTGCTGCAGTTCAGGTTTCTTGATGTTACAGGAAGCTTGAGCGACAAAAACGAACATAAACAAAAAAAACAACACGGTTTCCTAGGTGTTCACGTTAAGGGACTAGGTCTCAGCTTTGTACGTCTTCCAGTTTCCATCCATGCGCCCAGCCCATCCGTGGGAACGCCGCTGTGGGAACGCGCCTGGGACCCACCAAAGGTCCGATAGTGCCACAAGAGGCTGGGCTTTGGCCTGGAACGAGCGCGGCCATGGGAGACACGCTTTGGCCGTGGAGGGAGAGGATGAGGATCAATGGATGGTGAGGATGGATGAGAGGAAGTAAGAACACCACAGCCACAGATGGTGTTGGATGAAAAATGGCGACAGCTTGAGAATCAGGATCCTATACTTGTGGGATCTGTGTTTGTGCCATCTGCTCCACCGGTAGCAAACGCGCAACGCGGTACTAAACGTGCATATTGGTAAGCCAACCTGGCATCCACCCGTTTTATCCATTGATGAGGTCGAAGCAATCACCAAATTCGATTCCAGAACCAACATGAGGATGGCATTGGACACATCGTAGCCCCCCTAAGGGATCATTCTGGGTTGATGGACACCTAAACAGTTGAGGTAAATTGAATCCAAACCTCCAAGTATCTCCAAGCCTTCCACACCCCCCAGTGGGCCGCTGAAATTGTTTGGAAACGACCATCTCGGCAATGGCGTCGCAAGACACAATCGGTGATGCTAGAAAGTGCGAGGTTTTCACGTTCAGCTGGGCAATGGCCAAGGCCTCTACTATAGGCTACATATATATATATATACATGGAACGTGAAGGACAAGGAGCTGTTGACCCGCTTGAGACTACCATGAAACCAGCAAAAGGCAAAAGGAAACCATGCAATTCCCAGGTACAAAAGGGCACAAAGCAGACCGTCAAAGCAATAAACGGCCAAACCACCAGCCGCAAACGACCAGTTTCCTTTTGTGCAGGATGTTGTTTGTGCGGCAAAGGGCGTTCATTGCTGTTACACGCAAATTCGGCATTGCTGAGAACTCAAACAAAATACATGTTACACCTTGCAACGCACTATGTTAATTACGCTAGATTCCTTCATCAATAGCGAGATGACATTGTCCCCAAAATCATTCCATAATATTCCATACTGTCTTACACAACTTTTTTTCGGTTGATAGCTTTTAAAGCTTGTTCTTTATCTTGTTTTTGGCAAAGAAAAACACAGAACACCGATAGCAAACTCCACTTCGCCTCGAGGCAATGACGCTGTCTCCAGCTGGACCCATTGAACCTCAGGAAGATCAGGAGCACAACGTACTCAAGTTTCATTTAGAGGGAACCTACCGAACATCTACCTACAGTATAGCATCCTATAATATAGCATCCTATAATAACGATCTTATAATACATGTAGGTTTCAAGCTGGATTCCAAAAAGCGATTCTCGCCACGCATTTCCAAGTCGATCCCGATCCGACGCACGTCCCGAAACGAAAGGCCTGGGACGGGTGTGGGGTCCTTGGACGGCGCTCCAGGCAGTGAAGACTTCACCTTCAGAGCCGGACCAGGCACCTGAGATGCGGACGTAGTTGGACACATGTTGGACACCGTGAAACATATGATGAGATTCTGCTTTTGATGTGGGGAGTTGATGCAGATCCAAGGGGTATGGGTGGGGAGGCTGGAAAGTGAGATTTGAGGCTGTGCAGGGCTGAAATGCTGCTTCAGTATTCCGATATCTGACAATGAGATTTCCTGACAAACTTGAGTGTTTTTGAAAAACATATCGATCACTTCGACTTGCCTTATACTGGAAACCTGTACGTGAGCCAGTATAGGTACTATATCTTGTTGCTTTGGAGTCTGATGGTTTGCAGCTGTTCATTCACTTCATGCAAGTCACCCATCCAATGCTTTAGACACTGTCTGGTTCTGCATGTTTTCAGCACCCGGCACTTCATCGTTCAATTAGTTGACTCCCCAGGCACGGCACCATGTTGCCAGTTCTGTCGCTCCAGCAAGGGCTGCTGCTGCATCCATGCATTCAGCGCACGGTGTTCGGGGATGCAATGGTTTCAGGCGGTTGGAGATCAGCCAGTTGGTTGTTGGGTGTTCCTAGATGGTGCAAGGTGGACCAGGGAGTGGCTTGAAGATCTTAGTCTTATTAGCAAACTCACAGGGGATGAAACCCAAGTAACTGAACTGTGGTGTGATCTTGAACCTATCATAATTGGCGGTGAGCCCTGCATGTTCCATCTTCAGAGTGCCTTGTGGTTCATAAGGCTAGCTCAACTGATCGGAAGTGCCACACCTTTTGCATCGACATGGATCGAAGCCATGCAAAGCCATTGAGCATATGGCACATGGATAAGTCTTCAAGCTAGCTCGTCTCTGTGTCACCTGGTCTAGTGGGCACTGCTCATGTGTGCATCTTTCATTGGTCCCATGTACGTCTTGTTGTTCATGTGAAGCTTTTTTGGCCCAAAGTTCTTTCGGACATGGAGTGAGCACTCCTTCTGTGTACGGCGAAAACCGGTATATATAGGTCCGGTGCGCTGCTGAGTTGGAAACTCTTTTTGTTCGGAACCCAGGACTGTCTTTGAGAGAGGCACATCGAGGATCACCATGTCACTGAAGGCAGTGGCTGAACAAAGGTCCTATACATTGTAATATATGACATGATATGACATGATAATACATGCAACCTCTGATCATACATCGACCTCTTTGGACTGCCAAAACCCTTTGGTCAGATCCTGATCCACCAATCTCCGTCCAAACCTGGCGCCGATCTCCTGGAGGCGCTTCATCTCCTCCTCCATGCCGCTCTTCTCCTCACGGGTCACCTGTCGTTGGGCGGCAGTTCGACGTCTTCGAAGTCGCGTCAGGACTCCTCTGAACTTTCGGTTCGGACCACCCTTGGGTCCTGTGGACACGGGTAGGGGGGTGTTTGCCAACACGATTTGGTTCCTTTCCCATCAAAAAGGCGGAGGCTTTCAGGGAAGAAAGATCAATCAACTCCAATCACTACCAACTTGCAGTGGCTATTCCTGGGCCTTGGCCCTGTTGGGAAAGGGGCGGTGCATCCTCCGCTGGCAAACAAGACAAGGAATGCAAGGAAAGAACCTCCTCTGAAAGCGAGCCTCCCAAGCGCCTGATCAATTTGAATCCATGCTGCGCAAGTAATCAAGTATCGAGTTCCACAGTCTTAAGTACTCACACCCTTTCATCGATGCCATCGATAAGATTTTGGTCCCCGAACCTGGTCAGTGCAAAATGAAGCAGGTGAACAGATTGATCAAATCGGATGTGAGACATCACACAAAAAAATCCTGAGCCTCTAAGGTTTGTTAATGGGAACGTTTCTAACTGCAAGGCTGGTGGCCTTCAGTTCGTTGCGGTACATCTCTGTCTCCTGCCAAAACGAGGCAGCTGGCCATCTGGCAATGATTCACAGGTTGGAAGGGCATTGATTCATCATTCATTTGTCCAAGAATGATTCACCACGCAGGAAATAGATTGCCAAAACTGTTTGGACTTCTTTGTCTGGTGCATGTTTCATGGATTTGATGTCAGAACTGGATCATCCATCATTGACGGGATTAATCACTTTTCATGGGAGTGGGATCGAAGAAACACATGAATCCAGCAGCAGTTCAAGCTGCAGCTATTTCATGTCCATTGTCAGACCAAAGCCCAATGAGAAGAGTGGATGTCTCTAGGGATTCGAATACCTCCGTCCAAACCACTGCAAACATCTTCTCAGGAGGTATGTGGAGCCCTACGGTTTAATCAGTTTAATTGATTCAATCATCCCCCAAATCCTCCAGATCCCCTCCTTGGCGAACATGTCCCGCATCGATTGAGCTTCCAAGAGCTTCTCCTCAAATGACAAATGGGACATCGAGGGGATCAAGGTGGATCAGTTCGGGCCTCCTTCTCGTTCGGGACACAACTGTGTGTGTGTTCTTTTGGTTGCAGTTACGAGGAAATCCTGGAAACTGAAACCTTTGATTTGAACCTAAAACGACAATTATATCGTATATTATCGTATTACTGTTTATTGAATGCCTGGCTGAAACATGCCGAAACTGTAGAGGGAGGCAACTTTCTATCTGACGTGTTGCTGACATTTCACCAACATTTCTCTTCAGCTCTTGGATCCCAATTTGAGCAAATTATGAATTATGCATTCAAAAACCTCATGATCTCTTGCCACCTCGAGTTACAGGTCATCAGGATTTGGTGAGTGTATATTATCGTGTTTCATGTCCGTCTTGTTATGGTCTGTGGTGAGTGTTTCATCGTTTTTGAGCGAAACAATGCGAAACATGCATTTGAATCCAATCACCACTCACTGACCATTGGTCAATTTCACAAATGTTGAGCCTTTTTGGCTCATCTACACCTGAATAGGGTCAGCTCAACTCTCCGACTGTTTCGGAACCATGACAATCGCTCGCTCGGAGGGGATGGACGAATCGTCCAACTAATTAGTTTTCATCTTCGATGTTTCGCACCTGAAGACGAGTCTACTAGGAACAAAGGACGCTACTAGGAGCAAAAAGCATCACTACTAGGAGCAAGAATGCTACTAGGAGCACACCTCTCCCGTCCCGTCCGTCTTGCACGGAAAATGTGTTTCGGTCTCTGAAACTGCCAGCAGTCCGCCGTCTCAGCAGTTCTGATCTGGGAATGGCAAATTGTGGGAGGAAGTCAGGGTGACATGGAGGTGCCCATTAAACTACTCCACCCACTGGATGAGACCATTACCCTTGGAACTGATGTTGGAACTCTGAGTTCTCCCGAGTCAAGCCCACCCGATTCGCGTCCGGTGATTCAAACACGCCAACGGATTCTGACAGGATTGTTCAACAAATGTACTCCTTTCAGACCCTTTTTTGTATGGACTTTGGGTTCGGCTTTAGCAGGCGAACCCAACACCGAACCCTACAACGCAGCTCGGCTCCTCTGCGGCGTTGCTGCGCTCCTGCAGTTCTCGCGCCTGGCACGTTCGCCCGTGGACGAGACATGCTATATACCAGGCCCCCTACGGGGGTGGTTAACGGACACCCCCTAACCTCTACGGGGCTATTATTAGATACCCCGAAACGGGGGCACGGGTACATGCAGTACCATAATTTCGGGATGTGTTTGTTTAATGTGTTCGCATGAGTTCACTAGGTCACTCTGTTCGAACATCGATCTGTATACATCTCTCGTTATAAAAATGATGTAAATAAGTCTGTGTAATATGACCTATAAAGTCGATCCAGTGGAGAACAACATGGACCAACCTTATTCATAGCAAAGGGTTACACATATTTACATGATGGACCGTGGACAACAAGCAAACACACTTATTGACATATTGACGTCTTTTGAGCTCCTCGCCCTTCTCTGTCTAGTAGTAACTCCTTGATACCCGTGTCGTTTCAGATCATGAACCACCAAGCTGCGTGCTTCACTGAGAATCTGGACTTCCTCCAAAGGACTCTCAGCGGCCGAACCCAACGACCCTGCCCACCGCCCAGCCTGTGCGTCTCGCATGGCCTGAAGCGTTGTCTGGTGAGGGTTGGACCGCTGTTCCACTGCCGGTGAAGGCATGTGCCAGCATCCATCCCGTGAATCCCGTGTCCAAAGGTCGGACACGGTTGGTTTGCATTTTGTTTCGAATACTCGTGAGATATGGTCATCTTCGTTCCAAAAAAGAAGCTGCTGATGGTCTGAAAACATATTCCGCTGCGGTGCGGACCAGTTCCTATACATTGACTTTTGAGACGTCCCCATCTTGCCACCGGAACACCGTCGACACGGTCCCGACGGTCGCAGTTCCGCCTGGTCACCGCTCACGTGAGCCTCTTCAAGGTGGGCCATCCGTTGCTGCGCCTCCGAGCCATGTGCTTTGGGGCTAATCTGAAGTGCAGGATTGATTGAAACATGTTGAAACAGGTTGAAACAAAACATGAAACTGAATATATATATATATATATATCGTTATTTAAGTTTATATATATATATGTGTTTTTTGTGCGCTATACTGTGCGTTCTATATTCTCTATCTCCATCTTCACCCACACCCTCTTCTTGTGAAACCGAACAAAGTGATGGTACTCAAACAGGCACCAAGGTACTATGCCCGCGGCTCATAGTAGTATTAGTACTAGACCCGATTCCTATACCTGGAAGTCCTGCAGTTGTCCTGCCTCACCCAAGGAGACAGAAAGCTCCACCGACTTCTGCTGCTCCACTTGGAGCTGACCCTGCGAGGGCACCAGGTGGGGGTCGGCGTGTCAAACACAGCCCTTGCGGGCGCAGCAGCAACGGCAGGTCACCCCGGGCCATCCATGAAAAAGCAGGCAGGGGGCAGGAAGATACTCTATATATAGATATGATTTGGTGCCATGGCGGAAACATGACATAACTCACAAGCAGTGAGTCATCAGTGCCGGCAATCCATTTTGACACAAACATGGATAGACTCATATAGACTCTCTTTCTTTGGTGGACCGAGCGGTCGTATTTTTTGTAAACCTTCCACGAGCTGGAGGACGAGTTCTCGGAGGTGCAAAGAAATTCAGCCCAAGTGATTCTCAACCGTGGCCAAAACGGAAGATCCAGAAAGATCCATCACCGCTTGATTTTATTGAAGGTATATGTATCTTAGTAAGCTTGTTTGAAGATTGATTCATCATATATTCATATAGTCTAGTTGTAAAATGTTCAAGCTGTATATCCAAAAAGCCTACAAAACCACAAAAGCCAGAGTCCCTTGTCGTGTGGTTTTGGCCACGGCTCACTTGAATTGCAAAGGGTGCAAAGATGGGCCAAGCCGCAGGCCAAAAGGCTGACCTTCAAGTTCCTGCTTGCGGATCAGACTTTTCAAAAATTGGAAGAAGGAAGAAGACGAAGAATGAGCATATCAGAAGGATGAGAGATGCTGAAAGGCAAGACCTGGTACCTTGGATTCCACAAAAGACTGTCTCCACAAAAGCTTGGAAAGGTGAAAGCACGGACGGTGAAATGAACTGCCAACCAACACCAAAAACCAAAACGTCTGTGACCAGGTGGCTTGCTGAACTCAACAAGAAAAGCAAACATCAAGCAAACACATGTAAGTAACAGTAACAACAACAACAACAACAACATCTGCCGTAAGGCATGCAACAGATTTGAGGTGTAGGCTTCGGTCTGGAGCTTCCATGGATCCAATAAATTAATATGATCCAATTAAACAACATGGGTCGCGAACAAGGCTCTACCCCCAGACCCCTCAGAGTTGAACGAGAGCCCTTCGCTACGCATTCGGAAAACAAAAGGAACACTGTCCAAATGTGCCGTCACCACTGCGTGGTGCTGAGGACTCTCAGTCATCCGCGGTGCGGGTGTGTCCCGCCCGAGGACCGGTCGGGTCAGGCGTTCCAACGTCCTGGCCGACAACGGACACCGACCGGGACGACCGAGTCCGGCGTCCGGCGTCCAGATGGGGGGGTGCAGTTGAGACGGTTATTTTTGACTTGGGCGACTTTGGTTGATGTTTATTGCAGCAACCTAAGAAAGCATGTCCTTCAAACGGGTCTGCCGCGATAAACATTGATAAATTATGATAAATGATTATGTTCTTCAATGGGTATCCCACAATATCCCACGATTCCAACCTTTCAGCACCTTTCAGCTGCAGCGGGCGTCAGACTGTCACGAATCCCACGACATCACGGATCTGGTGGAGAATCGTCCAGAAGAAATGCTCAACATCTCCAAGCATCTGCATCCAATGCTCAACATCCCTTGGATGTTTCTTTACTTTGTTTGCTTTACATTGATCCTCAAAACATCGGAACACCAGTGCTGTAAAGTTCCAGTGGATGCAAACAAATGGACACATCTTCAGATGGAGCTCCAAATGGCAGAAGAATTCACCTGTGAACCGGCTCTCTTTAAGGGGAGCCCAAAAAGAAAACTCTCTTTAAGGCTCGCCTTCGTGGCATGTTAAATGTTGTTTGAGAACTATGCCAAAAACCCAAACCAGCCAGGTCTCCTCTGCCAAAGGGTATCTTGTTAGTCAAGTCGATTCCCATCTTGTGTTCTTCGTTGGCTCATGTGAGCAAATTCCTGATCAATATTATGATGTCCGAGGACAATTAGAGGGGTCAGTTTGGTATGTGCCAATCAACTAACATCAACCAACCAATAACTCAAAGGCCATCTCTGCAATCTAGGCCAAGGAGTTTGGATATCAACCCTACCTGACCAGCTCTTGAGGTCTCTAAGTTCATGTCTTGCCACTGTGGAGCTTAGTGGACCTTGAAAGGCAGAACACTCCAGAGATCCATACATGTTGACCTCCTCAAACAGCCTCACCACAGTCGCATAGGAGCTTTTCAAGTTTTTGTTAACTTTTTTCATGGCACATCCCCCTTGCATGGTCAATCTGGGGCCGTTCAGCACGTCCAATTTTTGGTTCTGGACATTGGGGTTACACCTCTACACCAGCCAAGTGAAAAAAAACATTACAAAGAATACGTATGTCTTTTCCATATTGTACTACATTACTACGTAAATACAACACGTCCCTGAGCTGCACCACTCCGCAGACCGCACCTCCCATGCGATATGTCACCGTGCCCCCCCCGGGTGCCGCAGCGCTAGACGCATGCGGCCGGCCCGGAGGGGCAAAGCCCATGGGGATGACCTGGACGTCCACCAATGCGGTGAAGCACGATGGGAAGCGGTGCGGCTGAAAAGCAGAAGACCGAAGGATCTCAGTCTGAATCTTGAGGATTGACATGTTGAAGCCATTCCTGGTTTATGGAACGCTTGGTACACTCCGGTGTTCACAGGGTGGCCATATGTGAAGATGGCCAAAGACTTCTTCCAAGCCAAATTTAGACTTAGAGCCATGCCTGCAAGTCCAACAGGAGGGATGGTCTCCATTCTAAAGAGGAAGAGCAGTATCTACGGGAACCGGGAAAATACTGTTTACTGTAAAATGAAAGGGTGGAAAGGGTGCAGGTGCTCAAGTTATTGGGCTGTGGTTCCAAATGGCTTGATCCGAAAGTAGTCAATATCCAGTGGCCATGTTGACCATCTGACTTCTTGCACTTCAGTGAAAACCCCTTTCAGCGGGATGTTTTAAAGTGCAAACAAAAGGTGCCATGCTGGAAGAAAAGACAATATTTAAGAAAACAGTACATACGCTATGATCGGGTGTGCCCCGAGAGGTAGACTTGGACCACAAATACACTGGAATAATAATTTTCTCAGGTTTCTGCCGAGGATTGGGCTTCAAAATGCAGCCTGGTCAAGCCGAAGTGTTGTGAGGTGTTCAATATGCTACAAATGTCCAGTCCGCAAATTTCCGCCATAGACTTGCAGCGCATCCAAGAGTGACCCCTTCATCAAACGTTGGAATGCCAAAAGTTGAGCTGGAGAGTGTGCTGTGCAGGGTTTAATCAATTCTGCACCCGTATTGTGTCCTGTTGCACCAGGTGCAGGTCAAAGAGCACCAAAAGTGACATATGGCACTTTTTTGGCATGACAGCTCCCAAAAGCATGTTTTTTGACCCATTGCGTTTGTGTTGCATACAAAGGTTGCTCCAGGTACCGCATAACCAGGGTGGGTTGCGGTCAAACAAAGGACATCAATGAATTCATGTAACCAGGCCCCAGATGGCCTGACAGGCTCCGGGCATTGCAATCCTGCAAAGTTGTGAATTTATGCCTTCTGTGTGCAAATCACTTGGAAAAGCCCAAGTCCATGACCTCAAAAACTATCCTCAAATAGGAGCATCGACCAAATGCTGCAAAGCACGACCAAACCCTCCAGGAGCCAGACTCTCAAAACGATTCCACACTGATGCAAACACTCGTCCGCACAGGATTTTGCACGCACTGGACCACCCCCCTCCTAGTAGCGTCCTTGCTCCTAGTAGCGATGCCAGGAGCCCCTAGTTCTTGTGGAGTTGATGTGTCAGAGATCTCCCAAAAAGGGAATTCTCCTCTTACATGGGGTGACATGGGTCTCCACCTGACAGTCATTGTCCATCTGACCCAGGGTCACACAAACAGTTTCGACTGACTCACCGACCAACCTATCTCATCCTGGAATTGCTGAACATGATAGAATGACTCCGAAATTCACAACGATTTCACTGATAAAGGTATATACACTCCCGACACTCCCTGGAATTGGCCAACGTGCATGGCATGGGCTCTTGGATAGCAAACAGGTGGAACCATCCACTTCCATGATGATTCCAGGGCTATATACCACCAAGCAACTCATTATATTCCGCTTCCAACTATATTCCAGGGACTTCCCATGATGGTTCCACTATATGATCAGCTGCCACCACCCAACCAACTCAGTCAGTCCTTGGGGGTGCTGCCGCTGAGCTCGACAGCTGTGTCTGAGAGCGTTTCTTGAAGCGTGAAGCGCTGCCCCAAAGCTCTGGAGTCCATGGACGTACCAGGTACCATGACCACTCCTCAATTGGGCAATTCCTTTAACATGTATAACGATTTATTTGGCATCCATATAGATGCAACTATGGATGCACTGAGAAAAAACGGACTCCTTCCTTCATGGCAAACCACACATGCAAATCCTTAGGATGATCCCACAAGGGATACATGGGATGAATGCGGTGTTGCAATCAGCTTTTGAGCTCTCCAGTACTCTCAGATGATTCGAATTACTGTAAATGTAGGGTCGTTCATGAATTCAACACCCAAATCTTCGTTCCACAGTGTTTGGTCCAATTGGTTAATGCAAGGCCTCTACTTTTAGAATGGCTGCAAGGTGGTACCCGCAAAACATTGAATTTACATGGGCAAGTCCAGTCCAACAAAACGCGTACGACAAGGACATAAATTTAAGTGTCCTGGATTCTTCATGACGCCTCAAAGGTGTGGTGACACCACATTGACCATACTTGACACTGGCTCTTAGTTCACAATAAAGGCACAGAACAGCCACCGTAAAAAATTAAGTCTGCATGTGTTTTGCCCTTCTACCGTGGTCGTTGGTGAGGAGTTGAGGAGATATGAGTCTCCCATACCACGAGTGCCGGCCGAACGCAAAGCAGCGCGCCTGTGAGGAACTACGACCTGCGGTCGAGAAGATCTGATCACGAGTGCTGCAAAAAAGGGGTCGGTGCTGTCATAGTCAAAAGGTGCTTCAAAAGGTGAGTGAGCTTTCATCACCAATGGAAACTCCATGACTAGTAGCGTCCTTGTTACTACTAGTAACAAGTGCCTCGCTACTAGTAACAAGTGCCATACTAGTAGTAACAAGAAGCTATTTGAATTAAATTGATATCACTGTTCCGTGTGCGGCCCCAAGGAACCTTGTCCATTGTGAACCGAGCCCAGCACAGGTGGCGTGACTCTAAGCAAGTGGCATGAAAAGAGGCAAAATGGGAAATGAGAAGCAGGGCCCACAACAAACCAGAACAACGAGCCACAAAAACCTAGTGTGAAACCGAACGCTTGTGAGCTTGGATCTGGGCCTTCAGGCGAAGTAGCATGCGAACCGTGTCCTCTGGTTTACACGGTGGAACTTCAGCATATGAGATTGGAAGTGGATTATCTCTGGGCAGCGCAATTTGTCGAGGTAACATCTGGTTCCCCGATCGGCCATGCCTCAAGAAAAAAATTGTGAAGAGAATCAAGCACAATTTGACCACACACAAGTTTAGGACGAACTTTGAACCCCGCAAGTCGAACACCAAAAGGAAAAGCACACAAGGATGCGCCACATCGCTATTTCGGGGCCTAAAGGGCTCGGCTGCCGGGTCACCATGCAAGCGCCACGCCTGGGGAGTCGGTGGCAATTCCACAAGTGAAGCATGGGTGTTTGGACGTAAAGCATTCTTATGAACCATGTTTTTGTTTCTTTTCACTGGCAAAGTAAGGTTGCAAGAACGTTCCGGTGTGATTGCACACAGTACTGACTTCAAGTCATTCAAGTCTTGTGGCTTTCTCTTACTTTCAGTCCACTTGCCACTTGCCTCTCTAAGGTGGTTCCCATCCCGAATAGAAGTCAAGTCTACGTCATCTATCGTCATCTCATCTCATCACACACTCAACCCCTGATGAGGTTGCCCATGTTGCGCCCTGTCCGTCGATTGGAATGTGACAACAAACTCGCATAAGAACACCCAAACTTTCAAACCCGAATAGTTGGGCGTGGAAGCAGGAGCTAGTCCGTGGCCATGATGGAAGCATTCTGCTTAATGAGGGATCAAATTGTGTTCAATGAAGATCTTTGAACTTCTTGAAAGCTCCCACGTGTTTTTGCATCGAAGACATCCGCGCAACCTGCACTCCACCCCCGCCGGATCTGAGCTCGCCCCACGTGTAGATGACGGGAGGAGGGCTGCCTTACAGGTCACACTTCAACTGCTTCTTCTTCGGCGAGATCCTTGAGACGTTGAGATCCTCCACTTAATGGCTGGGGAGATGTTTCTGGGAGATTCTTCAGTTGAAGGAGTCAGAAGAAATGTGCCAGTACAAGTGGACTACCTAACACTTACACATTCAGATTCATGGGAACTTTCCTGCAGGCAAGAATGCCCTTCCCTCACAAAGAGCAGCACATTCAGTCAATAGCAATGGTGGAGGGGGGACAAAATCTCCTGGAACTGTGAAACTCTATGTGGAATACCATTCCTCTTTCCTCCGGTCCGAGAGTGGCAAGCACAGAAGGATGTGCAGGGGAGTGATGGAGACTGCTTTCACGTGTCGCCACTATTCTGAAGTCATCCCCACCCCATCGCGCCTGATCTACCAGCTGTCACATCGCTGCTGATGCCCTGAGAAGCCAAACGAACCAACCAACCCGTCTCTTGGAACACCAGCAGCTGATGTTTAGGTCACCAGCCCAACACTATATTAGGAAAAACGATTTGGTTGCTTCACTTGCGTGGAGAAGAACCAAACTTTGCGTGTCCTTTTGTTGCTCTTGGTTTAACATGAGATGCAGGTGTCTCCGAAAGGCACTCATGTGAAAGTAGCAACGTGCCTTACGTGCCTTGAACATGGTCCTTTTTTAAGCACAACATGTTATCAAAAGATCGATTCTCAAACTCCCTCAACTGGCCGAAACAACTGACATCTTTCATGAACTCATGCCCCTTCTTGGCGCTTGTCAACTTGGGCGAGTTTTTGGGCTCTTGACCCTACCCCATCCTACCTCCAAAAAACGTGGGATATTCACAATATCAAAAAACAAATACACACTCTGACTCTTCAGAAGCCACTTCTTTCCACCATCGACCATCGCAGCGTTCTTCCCCCCCGGTGGCGCCGCCGTGGCCTGTGGCACCTGGCGCACCACTCCTTGAGGCACCACGGCAGCGACCGCGGCCTGGTGCGAGGTCCGGGACGGTGCGACGTGGTCTCCAGTTCCGGCGTTTAGGGTGGAGAAGATTTTGGAGATGTCGGAAAGATCTGAAGATTTTGGTTCTCTTCTTTCATCTTCTGAAACCGTTCTTCCATTCGGCCGTTCTACCCAAATCTCCAAGAGTCGGATGATACCATTAGAGCCCAGTGGGAATCAGATGCTCAGGTCCTGTCAGCCCATTATTGAATCCAAACTCCACCTTCTTTCATACACATGGTGACAGCATGTGATAGCTACTGGAAGCAAATATCAACAAGATACACATCACACATCCAATTCTCCCCAAACCAATAGACATCAACAAATCAAACGCATACGCCGAACACCGGAAGGACGTGCCATGGCCTGCAAGCGGGCATCCACCGTCGGCCTGGCGGTGCAGAGGCCAGGCCGAAGGTGGAACCAGCGGAACTTGGATTTGCTTCAGGAACTGGGAGAAAACATGACATATTCACAAGAAGGGGATTCGGATTCACCCAATATAAGGCAAATAAGCACCTAAGCAAAACCATGGGAATGCACCCAAGCGCCAACGAGCTCCAACGAGCTCGTTAAAAAGGGTTTTCGATCGCCTGCTCATCGCTGGTCCTACAGTCCAGGACATATCTATGGCACTAAGTGGGTAATTCGGATTTATTTATGTCTCTGATGAACAAGATCCACTCCAAATCACAAGGAAGCAATTGATGGTTATTAATTTGATGGCATCAGGCTGGACCAAGCACTCGGCAGCTGTGCCGTTGAGCTGCCATTGAGCAAAACATGAACGTGGCTAGCTCAAATGCTACTTGGCCGAATTTTGGCTTGCCAACCAATGGCACAACATCCCAAATCGAATACCTGTTTGGTCAAAGTTGGAGTTCCAAGCAAGATGGGCACGTATGAAGTGTAAAAAGCACTGGCATCGTTCTGTGGCTCTCATGTGTCAAGTGTTTAACCTCCGGTTTACATGGGGTGACCTATCAGAGTTGGAACTGTATGAGTGATATCCTTTGAGTGAGCCCAGTGCGGATTGGGAACTCGCCTGCACATCACACTTAAAGTGTTGGTCGATTTGAAGGTCTTTTTATAAGCAGAAGAACTGCAACAACATTGAAAGTGAATTAGCAATTGTTTCCTTCAGCATGGGCCATGTCGAGCCATACTTCCAATCTCTTGTCCGCAAAGCTCCTATATGCATATATATAATAAGTAACAATAGAAAGCATCCGAGCCTCCCGTATCAACAACACAACAAGTGTGAGGGTGTGTAAAAACCATGTCAAAGCCTCCCAATCTGTGAAGAAAATATGGCAGCACCAAAGTGTCCCCCAAGACTCTAAAACTACTCGTTTGGGAAGGGTCATTGACACATTCTTGAGAGCACTTACACACTGCTGCTTTTGCTACCTTGTGCCATTTCATCTACCTGCGCCACGTGTCAACCCAACCAATCGTCAATTCGTTGGTTTCTTCCTCAGACCCTCCGCCTCATCACCTGCACATCTGCCCTGGCGAAGATTGTCGGGGCAAAAAGAACAATTTTGAAGCACAGTGGAGTGACCTCATCTCACCATAACTCATCCATATACAGGTTCAGTCAAGTCAAGCGAGACTTCCTGGAATATGTTAGCAATTTGCTATCTGGGCACCACCAGAATAATTGAAAGCAAACAACAAGCTGTCAAATCCTAATAGGTTGACCTTCTGGCTATGTTCTCTTCCCAGCGACACACTCAAGGTTTACCAATAACCAACCACGGCTATGAAGGCTACGCCGTGACCACACATGGGCCAAGATTTACGAGGCAGTTTCTGCGAACTTGTTTGCCTGGCAAATGGCCAGTTGAAAAAAAACACTGAATCCGGGTATATCAGGGTCTTTCCAAATGAATCCACTTCAAACAATTGGAACCCACCAAACCATTGGTTCGATTCCACATCGCTCGAGCTCCAACATGGCTAGCCCGAGCGTCCCCACGGCATCTCTGCCTGGTGTCGGAGATCCGGGCGAGGGGCGAAGCAAAGAGAGACGTGAGGATATGGAGATGATGAATTCAGGCGTGAAAAGAATATCTTTATGTGTAGAGGTCTAACATGGTCGAACATTCCAGGCTATATTATGTTATATGAGTTATATACAGTAGTATCTGGACCGATTCAGTCAAATATTTCCTGCAGATCTCACCCTTGACTCTCAATGTATGGGGTCGTGGGTCGTACAAAGGATCCCTTCTTTTTGGTTGTGCCGTCCTTTTTGGGGTCGCTCTATGAATATTGGGGTCGTGCTTCTTGTGGGAACCACCGGCAGGCAAATCCAGCTGGCTCAACCTAAACATGTTCCAAATACAGGATGCACACAGGATGCTGGTCGGACGCTCTGCATGTTGGACGGACATGTCGGACAAATGCTTTGGACACACTAAAAGAGCCTTTTCATGGAGAAAAACAAGGGCCTTGACCTGTGGACGCATGCGGATTGGATGAACATTTTTTTCCGTTTGTTGGACAGTTTTCCCCGTACTTTTGGACGCGTCAACAGCAAGTGGAGGAAAAAAGACCACAAACAGTCCTTGAATCATCTGCTCTGGACTAGTGAGCTGGAGTTGACTGATCATGCTGCTAGCCTTGTCATTGCTTTTGAGCATGCTGTTCGTCTCGTCGTCTTGTGGGTGCAGCCAGTTCGCAATGGGCATCGAACATATAGGTCTTGCATGTCGTGCCAAGAATAGGTACGTGGCCCAAGAAAAGTGTACTCGGCCCGAATTTCTGGTCAAAAGTACCTACTTTGGAGGGTGGACGATAAAGGCGCCCAGTCAGCCCGGAAGGTGACGAGCCCTTCAGCTCGGCCTCTCGCTGGGGCAGCTCGGGGGGTTCCACCGATTTGCTCCGGCTTCGCTCACCTGCCCAGCTGGAGGGATCACCACACGGAGCTGATCGCCGTGCACGCGAGCCGGCGTGGTGGACACAGCTTGCGAGCTTGCGATGTTTCTGGCTGGGCCTTCTGGAGGGGGCCATTGCTCTTGGGTTGGAGCAACGTGATGGGATGTGATAGGGAGACTTCATGCTTAAGACCTATCCAATGTCTCGCAGCTCAGTAACTCATGTGTTTTCATTGGTTTCTTTGTGAATCAATATTTGATTCCCGTGAGATCCAAGCATACCACCCTCTTTCATTTAAAGACTGGTAAATCTACAAGAAACACGTTGGAACCTAAAGGTCCTGGGTTTAAGCGCCTTACCAGTCCAAACCGAAGAAGTTGCGTTCATGGTGTCCATAGCAAAGCCATGAATCCAGGAGGTGCCCGCATCCCTTTGCTTTTCAAGCGTGGAATCCAAAAGCTAAGCATGGGCGATGTGATCTTGATGTTGGATTCTCGAGATCGGGTTTCCTGGTCCTCCCTCCTCATGTGAAAACTCTCACTTACCCTGTGGATGGTCTGGTACTGCAAAATTCAAGATTATTTTGGAATAGGTGGAGAAACGTTGGCAAAGGCTGGGTGCAGATCACATCCTAGTTCAAACGTCTAAGTATCATCATCGTGCATATAATTGTATATATAGGAATTTGATCGTACGCCAGTCTATCCAGAAGACCTTCCGGACAACGATCTGAATGATCTGGGAGTGTTCTTCCATCTTTTCAGATTTCCACACAAGAACCATGACAGCACTTGGCCTTCCAAAGACAAAGGGGTTGTCCTGCAAACAAGATCAATCTCTTGGATCTCAGGATCGATCTCTTGGCTCCCTCATTGTGTTTAACTCTCTGGCGGGACAAACAGGAAGGAACTGTTGAAACAACGCAATTGAATCAAGTGAGCAAGTCACAGACACTCCGGTCTGTATACAGTAGCATCAGTGGATCTAACAATCCAATGATAAACAGGAAATTGTTCATGCCAGCGTTTGTGTTTGACAAAGGAGATTGGGACCTTATAAGTTTTGTGGCACGAGCCAAGTGTTCGTGGCTTGAGGCGTTTTCATCGTCTATAGACCGACCGAGAAACCCAACGACAGCAACCTTTATATTGACTCAAATTCACAACCTTGCCGAACACCAGTACATATACACCATCAAAGGACAAACAAGTTCAACCCAAGACCAGTGGAAAATAGCGGACAAAATGTGCTCTTGTTCCATCTTGTTCCCGTTCGCCATACAAAAGCACACCATTCGTCGGCCCAAACTCTTTGACCAAACAGGCAGGGAACAGAACATGCTCTTCTTGTGCCATATGGGTCTCTTATTTCTGCGTTTCTTGGGTTGCCAGGGTAAACCCTTCACGGCGTGTCTCACATAAACGTAATACTCTTTTCAGGATGCCTCCGTTCCTGCACCACCTGAGAAATACCTTCCCCTCAGGTCGATCTTGTGGTCCATCTGTGGTTGAGCATGTCTTCAACAGATTCACCAGCTGAGGTCCCCATGTCTGACACCGTGCCCTTTTGCTTCCACGAACGCAACACGCCGTGCGCTGAAGACGGGTCGCACTGGCCACGCAGGCAGCGTTGCACCGACGGCGGATTGGTCGACCAAAATGGCCCCCCCTGACGTGCTCAGCACGTGCCAGCAATCTGACGTCACCCACTTGGTGTAGATAAAGGAAGCACCAACATTTTGAGTGTTTGCATTCTCAAGCATTCTCCCAAACAACTTTGAAGAAAAGACAACATGTTTATTGCTTCCACTCTGGAACCATCTTGCTCTGTGTTATGCCGTGTTGCTTGGAGTTCCTGGCACTTCTGCTCATTCATATCTTTGGTACACCCCGAATCAAAAAGCTTGCTGGGCTGCCAGTGTTCTGGAGGAGCCGAAGAGTTTAAAATCTCCAGAATGGGCGGCGAGAGGAACGATCAGAGCAACCGGGATCGATGATTCGATGAAGTAGATGAAGTAGTAGACGTTATTTGATGACTGTGTGGCTCTGTTTTGCTTGGAGGCTTGCAGTCCAAAACACGCCGCTGAAGATCAACTCCAAAACCAAGAGTAAATAGAACATATGTTTTACGAGCAAAGATGGTCCACCAACTGTCAAGAAAAAGTCAACAAAAGAAATAATCATTGAGCAAAACCCCCAAGCAGATCCGGTTTTATGGAGGGACAAACGGACAAACTCAGTCCTCACGTTCAGTTATTTGGGTGAGAAAGTACGAATCGAAGACCCGTAAGACGTCTGACTGTGCCAGGTCTGTGAAGAAGTGAAGGCTCCTACATCCTGGGCAGTTCCAACGCTCTTTCATGGCTTTCTGGGTGTTGGTCGCTTTTTGAGACTCCGTGGCTCCAAAATTGGGTCTTTGGGGCTGGGAGGTGCTTCACAGCCAGTTGTTCTTCTCCCTTCCCCTCAGCTGAGGCGAGGATTGACAATGCAGAAATCCCTGAGCAACTTCTGTGCACATCCAAAAGCGCCGGCGCTTTAGCTCAGCAAGGCCAGCTGGTGTTCTTCTTTGTTGGCCATGGCTCATTCCACTGACAGTCGTCCATGAAAAACGAGGTGGGAACGGAATTCGTTCCGAACGTGCTTGGTGGGTTCTGCTGCGGCAGATCCTCCGCGTTTGTTGAGCCACAGCCCGCAACAGCCCGCAACAGCCCAATAGGCGCCGTATGTTTGGAAGGCATAAAGGGCAGCTGCACTCATTCCAAAGCGCTTTGACAGACCAGCTTGTGCACCTTGAGAAAGTCTGGGTGTCAAATTGTTCAAAACACATGGATTGGGTTTTCCATCCTAGATCGTTTCTTGATGTGTCTTGGCGGGTGAATGCGTGAAATTGGCAGGACAACTATTGAAATCCGACTCAAGGCGTAAAGCTGGGAGTCGGAAGCTACAAAAACTGGGTGACATTGAAGTCTTGGAGGTCACAAACAAACTCACTTCAGCAAGGAAAGGTCTCGTCTTGCCCAGGATGAACATCCTCGTGACCCAGGATTTTGGTCAGTGAGGGGAGGCTAGATGTGGCCTCGCTTCTAACAAACAGTGGCATAGGCAGTGATGCTTGGATAAGGTCTTCCAACTCACATTCCCAAACAATCCATGTATGGACCTGTATGGAATACATTGGGATCATTTGGGTAGTTTCAAGATGCGTAAAAAGGGTCAATGTAGGTAAAGAAGATTCAAAATCTCATGGATTGTTGGGAATTTGCACTTGGGTGCCCCTGTGCCAGTGATAGATCCACACCACCCACCCTCGCAGCCCCTCCAGCCCCCGTCCGTGATGCCTTGCATGCTTCGAGGATCCTTCGATGTGCCCACGGTTGAATGTGCATATCTAAATACGGGGACCCCATGGGACCCCCAACCAATAATGGCTTTTGGTCGAGTTTTGCATCGTTTTCCTCTTCAAAGGCGGAGATATTGGGAGGTCGTCCTTATGGCTTTCAATACACGCCCACATCCTGAGCAGTGTAACTTGCGTAGATCTGAGTCTCCCAAGCTTTCCAATGAGATCTTTGGCACTCGCGACCTGCACGAGGGGACTTGGCGTCCTCTCAGATCCACAGGCAGAAATCCAGGCGTTGAGCTACCAGAACAAGAGTAACCTCGAGCCCTCCACAGGGGAATCCTGCAAAGTGGAAAATGTCTCCAGGCGCTGAAGTTACTTTGAGAATCTTTGAGGCCTTCTTATGCTCTTTTAAAACGTCTGCCCAGTTTGCAAGACGGGCCAGCTTCGTGCCAACCCTTGGAGCAAAAACAAGAACACCCAATGGACCAACGGAGCAATCTCTAAAGACTGTGAACCACAGGACCTTGGAAACAGGTCTGCAGTCGGTGGCCAAATTATACCAAGCGAATGAGATGTTGGAAGGAGAATGTTGCTCTGGCTAAGCAAAGGCAGCCCATGCGAGCATAGCGTGACGTGCGGCGTGTGATGTTGCTGGATTTCTGGCTGGCACAGAAAATTGAAAGATTGACCTGTCCCAGTTGGCCCCTTGCTTTCTGTGACTCTATCCAAGGGCTCATGGATAGGGCGGATGAGATGGACTTCAAATCCGATCGTTGAGACCAAAACCAAGGTGGCGGATGAGGAAGAAAGAACATCCACGGAACATTCCAGGGGGCCCTGGGATGGCCGCCTGGCCAAGAACCGCCGAGCCTACTTTGCTACTTTAAAATCTCGAAATAAACCCAAACGCGACTGGAATTGGCAAAGTTAGTCACAGGTAAATATGGCGGGCGTTTGGGGGGTGAATGCACATGTCCCTCCGAGCGTCGAAAGGGGGCGCTAGTCTTTGACCCAGGCTCCCGGGCCGCAGTAGTAGGTGCAATGGCATCCTGAGTGCGAACTATGTTTCGGGTCGAAGGTTTGCAACTCCATGCAAGTCTTCTGTGTTCAAACATGATCAAAGAGTCTGAAGATAGTCTCAAGAACGCATTTTTTTGAACAATTCCGGTCTGACTGGCTCTTGCAGCCTCAGAACATGACTGTTTTACACAGTTTTTCTCTTGGTGAGCTGGATTGCAAAGGATATCAAAGGATCAATATTTTGCCGGATAGGGATCAAAGCGAGGCGAAGATTGTGGATGTTGCTCTCTCTGTGAGTGGAGGAGAATCTGAGGCAAACCACTTATTTGATCTTGTTTGATCCTTTCTGTGGGCATTTCTTGACCCTCCAGGGAGGTCGGTCAGCATGTCAGCAAGCTGAACCGCCAGAGCGGGAGATGGGCACCCCAACGGGAGCAGCAGTTCGCCCGGGAGACAGGCTGGCTGCAGTAACCACATCGCTCCATCCTGGGACTTGTGAGCTGGAACCCCCTGGTAGGCTTTGTGGTTGCATAGTCCAACGTTTGGATATGCTTGGATCATCCTGCTGTTCATCCGGTTGCGTGCGGTCTGATCCAAGGGGTGGAAGTTTCCCCATCGGTGGATCGGGGCCTGGCACTGTAAGGCTGGAGAAAAGACCCAGGTCCATCCCAAAGTAAAGAAGCCTGATTACTAAGGGTTGAAAGGCCTAGTGAAGCTCGGTCCTGAGTGAGCAGTGGCAAACCTCTCGCATCATCCCATCACACTGCATGGTTGGTAAGTGGGGCTTTACAATACTTTAGGGCTCACGACACATATATAATAAGGGTCTGACAAAACAACAAATATAACTTCTCAATTGATGCAGAAAGCCCCATTGGAAAACAATCCCAAAACACCTCCCGCCAGCACCAAAAAACTGCACAGCGCGGCGATGCGGCTCAGCGTTCCCCACCCAGCACCACACTGCGCGCACTTCGAGGCCAAGCCATTGCCTGACCGAGAAGCTTCCTTTGCTCGGAAGCAGAGATCAATTGCCGTAGTAGGTACCATGACAAACAAGTAGAATTAGTGGTTGAACATGCCAGCAGCTTCCAAGGGGTCACCAATGGACAAGCTTACACCACACCCATTGAAAGTTCTAGATATAGACCTCCGTGCACCTGATTGAATCCTAATAGCACTCATGCCCGTTCAAAATGACACGTAAACATAACGTACTCCTTGCCCTGGCCCCGATAACGGAAGGGACTCCATTCTCTGGAGAACACATGAGCCTGTCTTCGTTTTCGCGCCGTCCCCTATCGTTGTCCCAGCACTGTATAGCAGCATTATAGCACTCTTCTGCAAGATTCCATGATCCTCGTGTGGGTGTCCTACGCATGGATGCTTTACAGCAAGCAGCAAGTCACCAAGTCTCATGGAGCACTTGCTTTCCGAAGAGTCCGAGCGACCGGGGACGATTTCCCCCGTGTGACCCCGCGACCGGGCAACTAGTGGGACTTGAGAATCGAGGTAGCCTCGTTCCCCCGTCGTCGTCTTCCTATCGTTTGAGGTGTCGTTGAGATACACATGGATTTTGGAGGAAAACACCAAACACGTGCTACAGCTTGCCCGGATTGCTGCTTGCTTTGAAGCCAAGTGGTCTTCGGTTAGAAGCAAATCAGCTCAGTGACATGTGTATGTGTTTAAACCCTATTGTGTTTTGGCCGCCCCCCCCCCCATCGTTTTCCAACGAAAATCAACAAACCCATGATTGGATGAAACCTCTGAGACAACACACTTCATGGATAATTCTGTGTTCGTCTCACATACTGAATTAAGAGATCAACACTAAGAGATCAAAACACACCAATCCATGATTCCTCGTTCTCATCCCACTCTCTTGACTATTCTGTGGTCCATTGTTTCGGAACAAAAGCAGGAACGCAACTCAGTTGATCGCCTTGAGGAACGAGCGAACATGCCTAGACAATCCAACGTATTGCGGCTCTTGATTTTAGAAAATTGATGAAATTTGATCCTTGTCGAACTGGGGCAGTTCTTGTAGCTGGACGTCTATCCAGATGCTCCCAAACGGATGACGTTGTATATGACTATGTTGTGGTTGATGGACACTCCTCAACGTCTAAGGTCTAAGGGGCCTTGCAATGCCTGCTGTTATATGGCTATGATCCACCTGGTCCTATAATTTGTTCCGGAGTCTCTGCCCCAACTGAATCACCACATGACCGCCCCTCGACCCTGGAAAGCACTGCGGTGCCCGACACTGTGAGCACTTAGCACCAAAGCCTCCGACGCCATGCCTGGGAGGCTGGCCACGACCAACGAGATGAACTGGTTGGTTGTCCAACACCCTGTGATTTCCCAGAATCCCTGAGCTCAATCTCAAGGTCAAACCCACAACAGGTCACAGGAGAACTGTAAAATTCGGAAATTATGTCTTTGTACCGATTGTATATCCGTCACCCCCTGCCCAGCCCTGCCCTCGCAGCGCGCTTCACGTCGCGAACCCATTTCTCCAGTTTCTTTGGGCGCCCGGCGAACCCGTCATCGGGGGGGCCTCGCGGCCGGACACCCAACGAGCGACAGCGAGCTCATGCACAGCGATCCCAGCCGCCCAACTGGCATGTTTCAAGTGCATCGAACTTATTCCAACCTCCAACCTACTAGCAATGCCTAGCAATGGCCTCCAACCTACTAGC
>CAXAMN010021795.1:554031-598376 GCA_963970005.1 Durusdinium trenchii | reverse complement strand
TTGCTATTAGGTTGGAGGCCATAGCCAGTAGGTTGGAGGCCATTGCTGTTAGGTTGGAGGCCATTGCTAGTAGGCTGGAGGCCATCGCTATCTGAAATTTTGCATCACATGATGAAGAAACAAGAAACCAGCATGCCCAGTTTTGATTTGCTCTTAGTAACTAGTGTACTTGAAACATAGATGATTATGTGTAGTTCACCGCTTCCTGTTCCCATGTCCTTTCACTAGACCACCAAGCCGCAGCGGCAAGGGACTGCTGTCGCGCGGGCTCAACATCTCGGTCAAGCTAACCCCACGATCCTCAGCCGTTTCTGGTCGTTTGTGGTCGCGAAGAAGAGAACCATGAAGCACGGTGTTTTGGACGGAGACTCCAGGCTGCACCGTTCTGCACCACCCATTGGTACAATATAACAAAATATATATAATTAATATATAGTATGTAATGTCCATTCATCTCCTATCACAATGAAGTCATGCACAAGCCTGGTGGCTATCATCTACTTGGTTGAGTTGATCCATTTGATCCGCATCCAAATGCATCCAAGAACCATCCTGGTTGCAGCTACATCTTTGGTCATGTTTCCTGACACTGTCTAAATCCCTGAAAGGCTTGCACGCACCCGACAAAGGGCCAAAGAAAAGTCGAAGAACGGAGGAAAATCAAAGGCGTCTAAATTCAAAACCACAAATATTGTCATCCAACTTGCATAATTTAAGAACCAATCTATCACCCATCGAACGTTTTTTGCAGTCCACTTTGTGTACCCTCTTGAGTCCATCCTAACCCTCTCGAGTCGACCTGTTGGACGAAATCCTACACCGGTTGCATAGCCCTGCGCCCCCCTCGTTCAATGTTTTTGCGACGCCTCTGAGGAGGTGCAGGATTTTGGACCTTCAACTTGCTTTAATCTTCTCACTGTGGTGGCCCCAATGTGAACGAGGGAGAACGAGGCAGCAAGAAAACCGTGTCCTATCAGCCGAGGGACAGCTTGGGCATTCATGACTTCCTGACGCCGAACTCATTTCCGGGGTTCCGTGGGACCCGCGGGATCGATGTGTTCCAGAACCGTCTCCACAGGAGCCCCTAGTAGCTTCTTGTTTCTTTAATAGCTTCTTGTTACTACTAGTAAGGCACCTGTTACTACTAGCGTGGCACTTGTTACTAGTAGCTTCTTGTTTCTAGTCTCCAAAACAGCTCCTTTTTCTTGCTTCTCAAAGAGCGAGCGGCTCAGTTGGATCTGGTTCTACACTATACCTCCTGCGATCTAGTTGATCCTCACACCAAAAAGGCTCTGACCATCAATGTGTTCCAACAACCTGCTGAATCGTCTTGCAATAAGAACTAAAACAATTGACTGCACCACATATCACACCCTCACCTTCAACCTTCGGTCCACGTCCACAATGTTTTTGTTTCTTCAGCACGTCCCATGCTTCACTTGGGTTTGCTCAAGGAACTGGGAGAAAAAACATACAACACATTTAGCCAGGTTATTTGGAGATTCATCCGTCACGAAAATAAAAAAACTAATCCGAAATCATGAAGGCGAAAGCCAGGTGGTGGTCCGCAGTTGAACGATACTTCCCCAACACCTCCACCATCGCCGCAATGCGGCCTGGGCGTCATGTTCTACCTCGAAACTCAGACCCCTACACTCGATTCTGGGCCTCAAAAGCCCAGAATTGGTGTATATAAAGGAACATCTACAGGAAACGACCCATATATTTGGAGGTGAAAATGGTTTCCTATAGATGTTAGTTCCCTTTAACCAATCCGTTGACCAAAAGGTGCGGCTTTCTCGGCAAGCTTCCACCAAGGACATCGTTGTCGAAGCCTGACTTTCGGACCTGACATGGGCAGGATGGTCAAATAGAGGCTTAGGAAACATGTTCGATAACATTTACTTAACAAATTCCCCATCTGTGAATGTTTGTAGCCACAACATCACCCAAGGCTAGCTCCAAAGCTCTAAGGTGCCAACCCTCTGATGGCCCTCCCCCCCTGGCGAGGGACATGTTCTCAGCGTTTTCGGGTACCCGGACTTATTCTGGCCCTGGCGCCGCCGCCACAAGGGCGACGATGACATATCTTTGATTCCTGGCGTCCCGATGTGATCCGACATCGGTCTGACAAGTTTGAGAGTCCCAGTTCAGCTCCAACGCCCGAAATCCATACATCCAATACAAGGCAACCGTCTTAGCCCCTTCTGTGGTCCAAGTTCAAAACTCCGGCACACGAACATCTTGGGACGTTTGGGTACGTTCCTGCCAAACATGGTGGCACAGTACGACATCTAACATGTGTGCAAGCCTCAAAAGATTCCAATTGAACGAACAGATCTCTTTGACCACCCAATCCTTACATGCATGTACTCACTTCAGCACGATTTTGTTTTGGCAAGCCTGGCTGCGTAGGTAGCATGGATCTGCATTGTTGAGACTTTTTGTTCTTTCTATCTTTCAGGAAGAACCCTTTTCAGAACTTTAGAGCTGAGCCTGCCTCATCGTCGCGGCTCTTTCTAGGGCCAAGGTGCATGTAGAATGAAACTATAAAGAAACAGGGCTCAGGTCAAGACCATACAAAAATTCAACAACATGTGCATTCCTACTGCTGAAACATCCAATTTGTCCTTTAACACCACCATAACCATATATCCATTATCTGAATGAAAACCGTAATCACCCGCACCGAGTGATGCAGGAGGTCCTCCTCCTCGTTTCAGTCCCGCAACTGGCAGTTGCAAGTAGGCCTCTGAAGCCGACATAACGGGGGGGCACAAGGAGAGGCAAGAGTGATGGAGGAAACATAATTAGGGAACAATTTTGTGTGATGCATAATGTTTATAATCTATAATAGTATGGAATTGGAATGTATGGATGATAGGATTGTACTACAGGAGAACTTCCGGACTTCATTGTTTTATTCTTTTCCCCGGGGCTCTTAGTTCAGGATGTTCAGGTTCCATGCAAACCATGAAGCGGCCAAAAGACACGTGCGAACTGGGTGGTCGACCAGTTTGACCCAAGGTCCCCAAGCCACAAGTGAACAATCTTAGAAGATTTAACCAAATTGTGCATCCCAGACCAAAGCCGTAATCGTCCAGTGGTCACAATCCCCCCCAACCTATCCCCGCCATCCTCTCCTCTTCTCGCACACCCAAACGCGATCCCGTGGGTTCGCGCCCGCGCCTTCTTCCCACCGGAGACCCGCGGACCGTCACGGTCCGGGACACGGTCGGGGGTCTTGGGCGTCTTGTCCGAGCCTTTGCTCTCCGAGCTATCCACGTCCTGGACAGAAAAAGACGCGCGACGGAGGGGGGGTTGCTTTGTTCACTTGAAGTCAGAAGATGCAAGCATGGTGCCATGCTTGTTGCAAAGCGATGCTTCAAAGTGATTGTTTTAGGGGGAATCCCTCATCAGTGGCGGGTTTTTAGTGGTTGGAGTCGGATACAGGTGGATGATGTCGCTTGTGCTGAGATTCCAAGCTTTGCTTCCCAAACGAGGTCCAACTGATGTAAAATCTCTTCCAATGAGGTCCAACTGACCGCTTTGACCTGACCTGCAGGGCTATGGCGGAGTCTCTGAGGGCATCGTTTGTATCAGGAAAAGAGGGCTTCGATACGAGGCGAAGCCTGGTTACTCCATGCTCCCCTGGCTCATGTCATGCTTCGAAGGAATGAGTAAAGGCTGTAACAGAACGGTAGGTGTGGAATCCCCAAGGTCCAAATGGATTGGCATGATTGCTTGGAGGGAATGCTATGGAATGCCTGTGACCCACTCATTTGATGACTCGAGGAGATGCGTTCTCCTCGTCAGCCCTCGTGCTTGTGATGCCTTAAATTTTAAATGCTTGAATGACCTAAAAGGCCCAAAGGCTTGACTTGCTGCTCCTACACAACCCATGGAACCCTGAAGATTGACGACGGAATCTTTGGACTCCAAACGATGGCCTCCCTACCGATGGCCTCAACATCCACGCCACATGCGTTGATCCAGGATCAGCCCCCCCGCTCGACTCCTCCAAATTCCCAAAGGGCAGCTGCGTACTAGTCGACCCCGTCGGTGCGTGGTTGCCAGCGATCAGAGACCGCAAGGTCTGGGTCGGTGGAAGGTCGGGTGGAAGATGGGGAGAAGCAAGGGAGCGCATGAAGAATCGAAGTATTTGGTGAATTGAAGTTGTTTCATTTCCGGTGACTTGAGTATATAGTTATACATAGTTACTATGCTTCTGTGACTGAAGAGTGGCGACTCCATTTTTGGCATGGCTTCTCCATTTCTTCTTGGTGCTCGGTGGTTTCAATTTCACTGAACTGCTACGTCATTGATAGAGAAATTGTGCGGTACTTGGAGTTTACGATGAAAGAGAGACCTGCTCTTTGCTTGCCAAACAAGAATCCGATGGAATTGGATGATCAATGACCCCCAATCGGACAACAACCGGTGCACAACAAAACGAACACCGGCGCACTGATTGTGATTCCTCCCCCCCCCCGCGGACAGGGCAAGGAAGGTCCGTAGTCTGCGAAGGTCTCACTTTGGATGACCAAAATTCAGCGGGCAAGGTCTGCCGCGCTGTTTCCACGATGTGAAACGGGCTAGCCTACGTTTGCCGATATCCGGATCGAATGATGTCTCCTCTTCATGCCAGTTGACCGTAAACATCGGAGGTCGATGGTGCAGAATCGGTTGATGTCGAAACTGGGAGCAATGTGGATGCTCCCGGAAGTACTGTTGGAGCGACCGCTCAACTTCCATGGGACAACACAAGATGGGCCGCCATGGGATTCCCTTTTTGTGGCCTCGCGCACCAAGGCGGTACAAAGAATTCACAGTGGCCCGTGCCGTCGGCAGGAGTTTGACCTGGAGAAGATCCTCGAGGTGACGAATAGCACGCCGAAAATTGCTAAGATTCCAGGTAAAAGGTACATCAACCTGGTTGACTCCATGTAGCCCTGGGTGTCGAAGCAATGGTGGATGTTTGGAGCTGACCGTGCTATGCGGCCAATGCAACTGCAAAACATGTTGACAGTCGAGCAGCAATTCCATCCATGTAACTCCTGCTGTTGCGACCTCAGATTTATCTGTGTTGAAGCTGTCAATTGGCCAGCGAACCTGCGTGGCCCAGTACAGGATCCCAGCGCTGAAGCCGGATCCCCATAAGCTGAATCGAAGCAAAGGGACCTGATGCAGGTCAGGTGGAAAGACATGAAAAGGTCCCTCTGGCGGACCTAAAATTCCAGCTGAGACCACTGTTGCCGAGGAGTCTTCTGTAGTGGACTGAAGAAGATTCTTTCGCAGGCATCCAATGTCAAAGCAAAGGGCAAACTGGTCCACTACCCGGGTGCGTTCTTCTCGATAATGATCTGGGGGGACTTGTCGACAAGCTTCAACCAACTGTTTTCGAGCCTCCTTTGCAGCTTGATCAGCTGCTTCGTTGCCAAGTTGTAACAGCCTCTGCCATGTGGGTGGGCCATGGTGCAGCTGATGTGATGCCACCTTGGTCAGAGTAACGTCATAACCAGGAGTGCGCTGAATGGCATAGAGTTGCTGTAGGAGATCGAAATTTGGTTGGGCTTGCGCGAGTGCTGTATTGGTCATTTGCAAAAGCTTCTGATGTTGGTCAATGACGTATTGCGAGTCCGTGACAATTTCCACCTGAGAACACTGACGAACGACCTGCAGGACCATATCAAGTTCCGCACGGGGAATGGTTTGGGCACCCTGTGCAGGCGTTACCATCATGGTCACAAATTCTGCTGGAATGCAGGATGTGGAAAAGTACGTATCCAGGAGACGAGCAATTTGTTCAGGCTCAAGAGTCAAATGACGTGGCAACAGGACTGCTGCACCAGCTGCTTGTCGGGCCTCAGGGCAGGCCGGCGGCGCAGCGGATCCATCTGTGAAGACCAACGGTCTTAAGCCCAGAAGCAGGTCCTCCTTAAGTCTCTCTTGTGCTGCCTGAGTTGGCACTGCTGGAGGGACATTCTGGCTCCACCAAAAGTCAAAACTAGACTCCGGGTGCCTGAAGGCAACCGGTAGGGCAGTGAGGATATTGTCATGGTCCATCAAATGTGTCACCAAACTTTGATGTGGGACTCGAGCTTTTTGCAGAGCAGGACAATGGAGACGACGATGGGCAACTGTGTCCTCGTCACCACACAATGGACAGCGATCATCGAGGTTTTCAACCCACTGAGCTTTCCGACACTGAAGCTGAAAGGAACCGGTCAGTTCTCCTGCCACAATACGTTGACGATCTGCAGGTAGAGCAGAAAATAACGATGCGGTGGTCGGGATGTCAATCTGTGGAGTCTGTGTCCATTCTTTGCGGGAAGAGAGCAAAAGTTGCAGGTGTCGCTCCCAGGCCAGTATAAGCTCATGCTTCAAGCGTTCCAGTGGACAATCCAAAAAAGAGATCCTGCCAAATGCATCTGTCAGAATGTGGCCATGTTTCGTCAATGTCCATCCAAGAAAGTCCAAGTGATACTTGATGGTTCCCGCTGGGCCAAAAATTTTCCATGGTTGACCTGTATGGCTGATCACATGGCTAAAAAACTGAGATCGTTCATCAGCATGGAGGGACCACAGATATCTCCTCAGGGTTCGAAAGGCATGATACAAGAGCTGAAAATGTGGATCAAGAATATGTCGATGGAGAAGAGCTGTGGCCAAGTAGGGATTCGGCTGTGCCTGAGATCCCAACAAGGCTCTGGCCATTGCTGTACGCAGTTGTCGAAGATGTTCAAGTGACACCATATGCAGCTCGGTGCCATAGAGCATTCGCGATAGAGGAGCTCTCAACAAGTTGCCTTTGACAGCTATTGCATGTGGTAGACGAGCTATCCGACGGCACTGCTCTATCGCCTCAGCATGGCGTGCAAAGAACGTCTTCTTGTACTGACATTTGGAATAGGCAATCATGTAGCCGAGCTCCCTCGCATTGGTGACCTGTAGGACATCCTGCAGCTCTGGAAAATGACCGCGTTGTGTCTTCCAGGCAAGTGTGTGCTTGGCGTCCGTCGCCCAAACCCAAGTCTTTTGCCAGTCAACTTTGAGGCGCAATGCCGTGGACCAGGCGATTGTAGCCGAAAGGGCAGCAGTGTGAGCTGCTGGTTCTTGGGCAGACCATCCCAAATTATCTGCATAGCTGAGCGGAGCCACTGGTGGGGATTGTGCCTCAAGTAGATGTACCCACACATTGGACAGAGCTAACATAGCTACCACCGACCATGTATCGCCCTCCGGGCACCCCGTTGTCGGGTGAAAGGGGTGGGAGAGGCTGCCATTGATCTCCCAGACACGATCCATAGACGAAATGGATTCGTACCAGAATTGGATCCAGTCCGGTGGGAGTCCATAGTGCAGCATAGCTTCTGATGCAGGCTCCCGTCCCAGCAGATTAAACGCCTTGACGAGGTCCAGTGTAAGTCCACCATAGGAGAGTTCGTGACCCATATGTGCTTTCTCCAGTTTTCGTTGAAACCCTATCATGGCATTGGCCATCGAACGAGCTGGCAAGAATCCGATAACTGCTGGAGAAAATTGCTTGGACCAGAACTGCAGGATTTTCACTGTAGTGGCGCGTCCCCATAAGCGATATAGTAATGACAAGATCGTAATGGGACGGGTCAAGGAGGCCTGTTCTGGATGTGATGTCTTCCCCAGAGGGATAGTACGTGCCTGCATGAGGGCCGCCGGCATGGAGGTCTGGTGGTCCATGAAGAGAAGGCGAAGATCATCCAGTGCCACATCCGGCAAATCTCGCAGCTCTTGTGCAAACCAGCCGCAGACACCCCTAGCTGTGTTGAGCTTGAGGTGTCGAACTGCTTGTTTCCATTCATCCAGAGTGAGCAGACTCTCCATTGGTGGCAATGAAGGTGTACTCTGTAGCAGCGTGGAAAAGGAATTCCATATGGTATTATGGTCATCCCGCGTCCAGAACTGTGACCAATATTCATTCAGTTCATCTGCTACCTGATTGGTATCCGTGGTAGGAATGATGATTTCCAACACCAGTGACTCTGGGAGGGAATGATCTGCTTCAATCTGAAGGAAGTCATACTCCTGATTGTTGTGTGCACAGAGCTGTAATTGCAGATTCCCCAGACGATAGTCTGCCAATGGATGTGGGTGCGGCAGACTTGGGATGACACAAGTAAGCAGCCCAGTACCAGCTCCTCGAAGGGAGGAAATATCATGCGATGTTTTCCTCCGAACCATGGTGAGACACGGGTGGGAAACTGGACGTATCTTGCGGAAAGCTCCTGAGTGACTGGACCATCGCTGATCATACAAGCGTTCATACCGGTGCGCTGCTTGAAGTCGGCTTCTTTCTGCAGATTCCAGGTGCTGGACGTGATACTTGGTGATCTGACAAACTTGGTCAAGGTACTGCAGGTCTGGGAAGAAGGTCTCTTGGAGTGGCAGTTCCGGCCAGGTAGCAAGCCAATCCGCAAATCTTTTCCGATCAAATAAAGCAGAACCAATGACCTGCCACTCGATGGTGAGTTGCTTCCAGTCCGGAGTCAGCGTTGGATCATCTGCCAGTTTCTGTAACCGTCTGCGCAGGCTCTGAATCCTTCTCAGTTGACGTACAGCCTTCCGGAAGATTGCAGAGGATCCATCAATTTGTGGGTCATATTGGAATGCGCCTGCTGGCCGGATAGGCTGGAAAAGTGGAACTTGTACCCGCTTGCGTGGTTGGCAACGTCCGCGAGCTCGTCGTGGAAGCCCAGGATATGGTTGCCGAAGAGGATCCCGGTGGTGCGATATCTGCAGTGCGCCATGGACAGCTTGCTCACAAGTGTTGGCCCATTGGACAAAGGATGTGGGAGCAGCAGTGCGTCGGAGAGAGTATTGTTCTTCCAAGTCACGAGGCGAAGGTGCATAGGCTGTCCAACTTTGTGGCAGTCGCCAGATATATCGTGTCGGCATCTCCACCGGAAACTGAATATCCAGTTGGACTGGCGTGTGGTCAGCAAAAAGATATTGCTCCTCCACAGTGATGGATCGAACCCAGTGCACAAACGTCGGACATAGCAGAAAGCCATCATTGTAAGTAGCATCACGACAAGTAGGTGGTTGCTCCCTTTGATAGAGGCGTCCATAGAGTTGCTGTGATGATGTATAGCCTTTAGCCAGAAGAACCTGTAGTGCAGGCAAGGAGGCTGGAGGGTGGTTGAAGTCTCCTGCATACAGTGTGGGCATGTCCAGCTGCATGGCTTCTGCACAAGCATGACGGCATAATTCATTGGTCATGTAACGTGAGTCAGCATGACAGGAGGGGTAGCCATAGATCTGAACAATCTGAACAGTCAGGGATCCGATCGTCAAAAAGGACCGCAGATATCGACCCGCCCTCCACATGGCCAATGGCTCGCTATGATGTGCTGCTCGAATAGGGAATTTGGACATTACCATAAGACCTGCAGCTTTGCCTCGAAGGTCCTCAGTGGCCTGAATAGTAGGTCGTTGAGCTGGTTGTGGAGGTGACCAGACTGTTGCATATCCAAGTTTCCGCAGCACAGCTTTTTCTTGAATTTGGACTGCCTGTGTGGCAGAGGTCTCTGCACAAAGTACAACGTCTCCTTGAGTCATGAGTATATCAGATTTCTGATAGACAGATGTGGGATTGACCTGAGTGAGGCGCACAGTAGAGTGCAACACGCCTGGACCCGGATTGGAGGCTTCTCCAACACGTACTGCTGTGTACGGGTCCCAAGCTTGTAGATCCCGGCAGTAGGCATCCTTTTTTCGTGGGTGACAAAACCAAAAGTTGAACCACCGGAGGGATTCAAGTGACGAAGCAAAAATTCGGTTACGCTTTGGCAACTGAACACTTCTCAAAATTGGAACACGGCTGGGGTCGGCAAGATGCGGGGGCCCCAAGGCTCCCTCACAAGAAAATGAAAAAAAGCACTGATCACGAAAATTCATCCTTGATTGCTTGTCTTGGTCGATTGACTGCAAACAAAAGTGTTGGAATACAGTGCATATCCAAACAAAGGAGACTAGCCCCTGGAGTTGCGATGGAGAACGTCGTCCATCATGGGATGAATATAAACAGTCAATCCATGTCCAGTGCAGTGGGATGGAACATGGCTGCATCCAGGTAAAATACCCTGCCTTGGAAAGTCCGAGCCAGTTGTGGACTGTCACAAGATCGATCGCAAATAGCCAAATCCAAACAGGATGCCTGACACTGGACCAGTGCAGTGGGATGGTCATTTGTGTCACCATAATATCACCATCAGATTTCCGTCGCACTGTGTAGCAACATAAATAAGAAAGTAGCCAATACCCCCATGCATGCACGTAGCAAAATACCACTGTGAGGCTGTGGTAGCCAGTGAATTGACATCTAGGAACATTGCATTGGAAAGTAGCATTGTGGTGGCAAAACTCGCCTTCTCTAAGTCCGCAGATATGCCCACCATGTAGGATGTGGGCGTCCCTGTCCATCCAGAGGCGGTGCCAGTGCAGTGGGATGACATGCCGCCTGTTTGCTGTATCCGTGGGAAACAAAGACCAGTGCAGTGGGATGGTCTGCAGAAAAAACTTGAATAAGGGTAAATAATCTGGAGCAGAGATCACCATTGGTGACATGCTATCAAGGAGACACACATTATTGTGAATGCCCCAAAGGTTCCAGGATTCGAAGAAAGGCTCATCCGGAGCGCCAGAGGTGTCATCCTGTGAGAATCGTCCATGCTGTAACAGGGTGATGAGCAGTAGGTTGCTGGAAATATGCTTCAAAGCAAGAACCTCCATCTTTCCCTGTCGACAGAGGCCAGATTCTGGCCACCGTACTAGAAGCAGGAGAAGCTCATCAGGGATGCCACCATGACATGCAATCCAGCTCAATGTGCTGAAACATTGCCATTGCAAATTCCAACGTAACGACATCCAATGCTGTGAGTTGGATGCCAAAACAGAACCCATGGCACCTTCCATGCAAATGGGAAGGTGCTGTATCCCCGCAATGGTCAAGGCCGAAACCTCAGAGTCAAACCAAAAGTGGAGATCAACCCCATCTCCAATACCCCATAGTTGACACGATATGTCAACTCGTTGAAGGAAGCACCAAACCTTCCAACAAATACCCCAAAACTTGCATTGCACCATCAAGTAGAGGAGTGTAGTGCATACGACAACATTCCAGAGTGCTTGATGAATTAAAGATTGTTGAGGGCAATCACATGTCGTCATCCTCCCGTGGGGAGGGGGAATCGGAGGCCACAGGAGATCGTGCGGTCCGCTTCTGGCCTCGGATAAACAACTGCTTGACCTGTAGGAGTGTGTCCTGCAGCTGGTTCTGCTGGGTAGAGACCGCGTCCTGCAAGGACTTGCGAAAATCTCCCATCGCCTGAGTGGTGGAAGCTTGAAAAGTATGCAGGTTCTGCTCCAGTGAGGTGAAGCGCTGCTCCGTTGTCTGGGCGGTCTGCTGTTGAGCTGCTTTGATCTCCTGAACGGATTGTTCCAATTGGAGAAGACGCTGATCTTGACGCGTGAGCGTCTGTGCAACAGGGCCATTGTCCTCTTGCCTGGATGGACGTGAGGCGTCAGAGC
Source organism: Durusdinium trenchii (assembly GCA_963970005.1). NCBI lineage: Eukaryota > Dinophyceae > Suessiales > Symbiodiniaceae > Durusdinium > Durusdinium trenchii. The sequence continues at coordinate 586,808 of CAXAMN010021795.1, read as the reverse complement.
TCTCCGAGACAGGCTTGGATCGACTTGATGTATGTGAGGAGCGAAAATTCTGCCAAGGATCCTGAATTTGTAGCCGATCAATTCCCTCCCGGCCCGAAGGCGGATCTCTTGCTGGGAATTGCTTTTTCCCGTGTGGTCCAATGAGGACAGACGGTAACTGCGATTGTGCCTTGCGGTCCATCTTGGTGGTGAGGAGCACCTGTCCATTGAAGGATACATATGGCGGTGGTTCCATTGCTGCTGCCACCAACCATCTTTTGGGGCCTTGATTCTTGAGGGGCTTGACATCCCATTTGACTTCTTTGGCCCAAGTGCGAATGATCTGGGCATCAACACCCAAAGGAAGCGGCTCAATGCGAAAGGTGAGAGGGTAGGTCCCTGAGTGGGCATTTCTTCTCCTGGACGAAGCTTTTCCCATGCTGCTTGATATGCATTCTGCTCAAAGCGGATGCCATGTCTTTTCTTGCCTCGAACGAAGCCAGCCTGGCCCGGAAGTCTGCCTGCTTTGGCTTGGAGTGTTGATGAATCTCCATCCATCCATATGATGGCATAGTCCTCTGCAGGATGGCCATGTTGATTCTTTGGTACAACGTGTATCTTGTTGTATCCCGACGGCCGAAGGAGATCCATCAATACATCATGTGCAACTTCCACATGGAATTGCAAACTGGTAGCTTGATCTGGCTGTACCGAGCGATCTCCAGCCTTGTAGCTTCGTCCCCACGGGTTACGAATCTGCTGAGCAACTTCCATAGGAAGAAGGGATTTGGTTTCCTTTACTGGTGCTCGAAGAATGGCCTGCCAGTGATCGGAGGTGAATTCGTCCTTCCACAGAGTGATACTGCACACACGAGTAACTGCCAGCTTAACTGAAGCATCTGTGTGTTGAGCACCCATGGTCTTTTCACCAAGTTGCAGAAGAATTCCTTGGAGGATGACTTGTTGGCCTTTGTTGTTCACAGCCGGTGCCGACATAGCCTGCCATGGAAGGGAGGATGTCAGAGTGTCTGTTCCAATCACAAATGCCGCTAATTCATCGGGACTCTGATTTTGAACCTCTCGGAGCCAGGGTGCCGCCTGTTCAAGATCCATTAGACAAACTCCTCTGGCCCATGGAGTGATTGCTGATAGGATCTGAGCTGGTGTCCCATCCGCATACTGAAAGAATCCTTGTCGCAGTTGGAATTCCGAGACATCTGGATCCTGTCTGGCTTTGTTGGCCTGCTGCTTAGCAATCTTCTGATATTTACTCTGCTGCAGTTGGTGCACATCTTCATTGGATGGAAGCTCAATGTGTGCTTCTTGACAGAGTTTGCGAAAATCTGTCCACTTGTCAGCTCCAGTTTGGGAGAACAGAAGGTGGGTGATCCTTGACGTTCCATATTGCCTGAGCAAGTCCTCCACTTTCGTTGGGGTCTGTGTAACCGGAGTGCCCATTTGATGAAACAATTCGGCCAGCTTGGAATGTAGCAAATGATGATGCTCCTTCTTAGATCCCACGTGAACACCTCCATGTTGTGGTGGTTGTAAATAAAGAACTACCGGATGCGGGTTCTTGTGATCATCCTTAGCTGTCAATTCATACAGCCGGACACGATCTCCAAGGGAATGTGCTTGAGAGATAATGGCCATGGATCTCCCATGATGAATAGGCCAGAATGCTTGCGACAGTATCTTGTGGAAGGTGCCAACTTGCCTTTGTGGGTCCATGAAGCCCTGAAAAAGGGTTCTGCCATGATACTTGATGACCACCCAGAGACCATCCTCCGTAGCCATGGCCTGGAACTGATTTCGGACAATCCGAAAAGCCATATGTGGCAGTATGTAAATCGCTGGTGTAGCAAACTTCTTTCCTGTAGTGGCGAATACCAGTCTGGCCTGGTTGTCTGAATTGATTTGGAGACATGGTCGTCGGGCATGGTAAACCTGCCAGTCTTGTGATGCTGCTAAGAACCATGTCATGAGCACGTTCTCCACCGACTCCATGGGACCTTCAAAGAGACAAACCAGATGATCTGTGTCTACTGGATATCTTGCTTCAATCTTGACAGGCTGCGTGGTAGTGATCCAGTGATCAATATGGATTTGAATGGTCATAGGAGGATCCACTTCCGTCACAACCCATAGATCAGCTGCATGCTTGTGTCCAGGAACTTCCCCATACTGGTCATGCAGACCGGCTTTTCCTGGAAAATATGTAGCCAAGAGTTCAGAGACACTGATGTCCTTGGCAACAAGGAAGAATTTTGCTTGATCTCGCTCTTGCATCAGAAGAGGTGCATCTTGATCGAAAGGAATTTCCTGTGGAGCTGGAGCTTGTATCATCGTGTGTGGGACACAGAAATAGTGTCCCTTGAGTATCTGATGCTCAGGGCATACTTGTTGCTCCCCGACAGGAACATTGCATGTTTCGTAGCTCCACATATGCGAGATCTGACACGATTGGACTTCCCCAAACAGTTGAAGAGTGCCATATTCACCTGGAATGAAGAATGGTGTAATGGATGCTGTGGATTCATGCATCAAGAGGGATGGAGTTGCAGTGTTTCCTCCAGTGGATCGTGCAGACGATCCATCACCATGACCCTCCGTAGGCACATCTGGTCGCAAACTCTTGGTGGGTGAGGAGGTTGCAGTGTTGTCCTCCTCAGAGCCAATAACCTCAATAACTTCGGATATTTTCCTCTTCTGAGGTTGGGATTCTGTCGGTGTGGATGACGATGTCTCATCTTGCTTATTGAGAAGCTTCTCCAATTGGGGAGACTCTGATGGAAGTTCCCCGGCTTCATTGGATGATTCCTGCGGCGATGTACTGTGCGCAGTTGAGATAATACGAGCTTCTGCTGGATCATCGTCACTTTTCTTCTCAGAGGTGGAATTAGAGACCTTGTCCAAATCAACCATGGCTTCATGGCACTGGTAGCGGAGCTTCTGGCAAGACTGCAAACCGAAAGCACTACTCCAGTACACATCGTCGGGCCATCCAAAGTCAGCAGTGGTAGCTGGAGCTAAGTCTTCTTCCACCTTGGCAAGAAGAACCTCCAAATTGGATACATCTGCTTTGTCAGTCAAAATCCAGGCATGCTTGTTGGCCACAATTCTCGATCTTGAGAGCACCCTCCGGTCCTGCAACATCTGTGAGATCGCAAAGTGAACATCAATTTGAGCTTCCGGTGCTGCCTGAATGTTCCATGCATTGAGTAGGAGCAATGCTGCATGTGGCGTGGCAATCATATTTCCCAGGCTATGCCAAGCATGTTCTCTTGGTCGCAGAAGGAGCAAATCATGCGGCTGGAGATGCATCAAGGCCAACTCAATGGGCTTCCACCATCGAAAGGTCATTTGATCAGGACAAAAGAATCCGTGAAGCCCTTTTTCCATAAGGAGATTAATAACATCCAAAAGGTGCTGTTCCCCATATTTGGCCATCAAAACCGGTTGCTTAACATGCAACCCTGGGACCCTCAGCTGGAAAACACGATGAGTCGAAACTGGTAGGTCTCCTCTGGTGGGACAGAGCTCCACACTCATATAGAAACTCTTAGTGGCTTCCGAGGGGAAAAAATCCTCAAGATCATCAGGACGAGTGGCAGCCCAGCAATCAAAATTCAAAGGTGTGGAGAAGGTGAAGTCCTTCCACTGTTGCCATTTGGGCAGATCATCCCAAGATACATCTCGGCGAACAAGGATAGCCAGATACCGTGGTCGACGGATAGGGCAGATTTCTGCAAGTTCAACAATACCTTCATGGAGAATCTGATAACCTGCCCAGCTCATCAGCTGCCCAAATATCGGATATTGGGAATGCATCCGAAATCCTTTGACATTCTCAAACAGGAGAACATTTGGTTGGTGGAATCGAATGGCTTCAAATGCAGCTGGAAGAGTTTGCGCTCGAATATCTGCCAAACCTTGCTCTCTACCTGCTGTGGACCATGGTTGACATGGTGGCGAAAGTGTCCACACTCTTGAACAGGTGCCCTGTAGGGACTTCTGCCAGCCACGAGAGCTAACATCAGCACACACCACAAAGTTACCAGGAACCTTCTGCCACAGATTGCTTGGAAGCTTCTTATCGTTGGGGAAGAAGGACTCATTGTGATTCAGGGCATGCTGAAATGCAAGCTTCTTGTCAATCTCAATGGAGATGGTGCGGATCCGAGGAAAAATGCGAGGCTGGAAGTACCTCAACGCCGAACTCCATCCCCCAAAACCACCTGCAAACAGGTTTACCATCACCTCAGGGTCTTGTGGTGTCCTGGGGATAACCAAACTATCAGTGGACAAACACATCACGATCTCATTCTTGGCGACCTTCTCTTGATAGGGATGTAGAAAGAGTCTCGTGATCAACAGTTCCGGAGTGGCCTGCAGGTCCGAGAGTCCTGGGAACTGTACATACACCTTCTGTGTTGTTGCGACGATCGGAGGCACAGGACGTGTCGTATGGCCAAAGTCCTGAGCCTGCAAGAAGCCACCCTTCAAGACAGTGGCAGTAATGCCCATGGAATCACATTGCAAATCCCCCAGCAAAAGATTCCATAGGGTTCCATCCCCAGCTGTCACAGTTTCATGTATATCCAGTTCGGTGAGGTAGGATCCCAACAAAGGTGGATGGGGTCCACTTGCCATGGCTCAGTCCGGCCGCTACACGACGGGTCAAGATCGCCCCGCAGAGGCCTGAGCCCTCAATCTTGAACAAAACGAACACCAAATACCGTACCCAGTGATTCCCAAGACAAACATGAAGTAGACAGTCTGGAAGGAAGGTCTTACTGTAGACCTCAAAAAGAGAGGCTATGAGAGGCTCATCAACCTCATCGTCGCCACGTCGAGCAGCCGGATCCCCACCCGCCTTCGGCCCTGGCACTGGACTTTTGGGCTCTTCCCCTGAGCGGTGATGGTGCACGATGGTGCCAAACCCCACCAGGAGGATGGCCAAAAAAACAAAAAAACATTTATGATACAAACAGAGTTGAAACAAAAAGACTGTCATGAGGGGTGATGAACTGAAGCAACTAGGTTAACTATAGCCCCCGGTTTTGATTTACTTATTTAGCATGGTGTTCTCCCGACTCTGCATGGCTCAACACAAGTACGGTGGACTCGGTTCGGGTCAAGAACCTGTTGGACCAAATCTCAGAACATGAATGCACATGACTCAACAGGGAGCCTCATAAAACCCTGCATTGTTGCCGAATTTATCTTAGTTTTGCTTAGGGTTATGGTGCAAAGTAACATGAACTTACATGGAATATTGACATATTGTATATTCCCAGGAAGGGAATCACCCATGAGTAAAATATAAGTAACCCTAAGGCACCCTAAGCAAAACCAGTTTCTTCATGTGTGGTGGCAAGGGGTGCCGGAGACCGTGGGCAGGCGGTGCCACAGTGCGAATCTGTTGGGTGAGCAGATTGTCAATCCACAACCGATCAAGCAATCATCGGGTTCCCCAAAAATATGTTCCTCGCTATGCTTTTCCTCTCTTGTCCCAGGTGGTACACATGGGACTTGGCCGACTCTCAGCTTTTCGTCTTGCCCACGGGTACGAAGCCGCCTCGATTGTGCCAATGGCCCACCTGGCATGACCGCCAAAATGAAGAAACCTATGCAAGGAAACGTCCCCCGACTATACATGTGTTCACTAGCAACACCTGGTGGCTCCAATGCGAGGGCCAAACATTTGCCGTCAATCATCTTTTTCACAATTTGGAAATCAGGTACAGTAAGTCTGTTTTCACTGGGTGCCCATGGCAACTTCTGTCTATAGCTCTGAATATAATGTCTGCAGTGATCTGTTGTTGGTACAGCAAGTGGCCTCACCCATTATGGGAGGCATCGTTGACTTATCTCGCCAGACCTGGTGGGTTGAACCGAGAGTGGATGTAGATAATAGATGTGGTATGATATTATTGGTGGCTTTGGGTTCCAAAAGGGGCATTCATGGTAATGCGGCTTGGGGATCGCTTAAGCATTCCCCAAAAGGAAGAAACATGCCACAACACACATGTTTAGAAGACAAAAAAGATTTAAATGAGCGAAGCAATCGTTGGCAGCCTCCCCCAACCAAGTGTTGGCCACTTGAGAAGTCTTGAGGGAGGATATTGAAATGACATCCCCAAGACCCAGGCACCAAGAAACCTGAACAATGGCCAGTCGCCCGTCAAAAAGCGCCAACGCACACTGAAACGACAGTATTGTGAAGTGTTGTTGGCCCAACAAGATTTTTTCGGCACGTGTTCTCTTTGTTCAGAAGTCCTCCTCTCGAAATCTAGAGATTGCACTTCTTGCATGGAACGATCAGGAAGATCTGCAAAAAGACACCGATCAAACCCATCAAACGAACCCATCCAACGACCTTGGGAGCGACCCTCTGAGTCCCCTGTCCCATTTGTTTCAAGCTTTCTTCGACAAGTCTCCCTCTTCCCAGTACGATCCACTGCCACCTTCTCAGGTTCGGTACTTTCCTGGACCCTCCTAGTTTCCGTCCTCACCTTCTCAGAAGGGATGTGGATCCATAGGGTTCAAAGCCCTCTTTTAAACTTCAAAGAGCCCTTCTTCAAGAAGTCTCCCGACCAAAACCCACCTGGAGCTTGTGCGGCGACCGAGGCGACTTGGATCCTCGGTCCGGCCAAAACGGACCAAACAGCTTGGGTAAGGGTTGTCAGGCACTTTCCCTTTATTTTCAGGCATGGTACACCCCCTTGGAGGACAATCTTCCGAATACCAGGGAGTGTAGATCTTAGAACAGCAAGGAAGACTCGCTGATCGGACGTCGTTTCCGCTGAGGGCACAAAAAAATCATCAACAACGAAGACTGTCAACCAGTCGCTGCGAAAAGGGCCCGAAAGGGACATCTGGGATTCATGTTTGTAAATATTTGCAAATCCACCCATCCAAAATATTCTATCATATTGTATCTGTTCAGTCACCAACACAAGCTGTGTCATGAAAAAATTCTCTTCTTTTATGTTCGTCAAAATATTGATGTGAAGACTCCCATCCGCAGGACTCCTAATTAAGTGAAATGTCTCGATGTTGATGTCCATGCACCACCAAAGTACCAGGATGGGCTGGCATCTTTGTCCTACCAGAGCCCAAAACATGAACCTTGTTTTGATGATAGGAAGTTGGACTGTTGGGTGCTTGGTGGTGAAGCATAGAGGTCACTCGGTCATTCAGGTTCGAAACGTCCAGAATCAGGTTTGCACCAAGTCTCCCGTAGGAGAGTTGCCCCGCGTGGGTGATCGTCTTCCGCCAGAGGCCTGTCATGAGGAGAGCTCAGATTTTTAGAAGGGAGGAGCCACCCTTTGAGGGTCCTACCCATGCCTAAATGATATCCAATGATCAAACATGTCAAGTGTACCGCGAACTTCTTGTAGTTGTGTTTGTCTTTTCTTTTTTTTTTTTACAGGAGGCCTTTGGGCCATGACTCTGTGGGTGCTGACAACTCCATCAACTTGCCCTATCCGAAGTAATGCACTGAAAACTATGCCAAAAGATATTAAAGGAAAACATATCTAGAATAGCCATGACATGTTTGCCTCAAGAGTCGTCCTCACAAACTCAACAGCGGTTTTAGGAAGAATCACTTGGCGCAACACCAGGGTTCGCAAAAAGGTGGAGCATCTCGAAATAGACGACCCTGGAGCCAGCTGTTAGCAACCGAGATAACAATGAGCCGAGTAGTATAGTGCAGTGAACCACCGATCAGTTAATAGATTTTGTCGGATGCTCGACATGCCAGCTACGTCGGGCCGTCCCACCGCATCAGTGGCTTTCCGACCAACAAATCCACCCCTCATCCCATCTCGACTCTCTACCCTTCATCCCAAAACATCTGAAAACATCACATCTTCGCAGGTCTTCCAGTCATCTTTCATCTGACTCCCACCTTGATCCACGCGGGCCGGAAGCATGGCATCCGGGACAAGTTATCGCCCTCCTGAAGCTTGGTGATCAGGGTTGGCAGCTCGTGGCTGATGAGTCAACCCACAAGACATGGATCGTAAAGGCTCTTCGAGCCTGGGAGGTTGACGGGTTGACATATAATCAACATTATCAATCAACTCAGTCTACATTAATTAGCTTCCTGAAAGAGCAATCACCCGCAGGCATCATGATTCTACATGATTCTGTTCAATGAACGATCTCCCATCTACATCGACCAGGCCAAAAAGGTGCCAAACCAAACAAAGCTGCTCACTCCGGGCCTCACAGGAAAAAATCCATAGCGCTGGGTCACTTCCATAGGAGCCTTTCCGAAGAAAGCCAAAACCGGCGGCAAGGCTGTGACCCGTCCTTGTTCCTAGTAGTAAGGCCAGGAGAGGGTGGAACTTGAAGATAACACATAGGTATTCGCATAGGTTTCTTCCTACACCAGGCGCTCACCAATCGGGGGTGACTATCGAACATCCTGTTCTTCCGTTGGATGATATAGATGCATAGGAGACCGAGAGCAGTCAATGAGATGTTTGCTTCGTGCTGAATTTGGCTGACCAGCCTGCAGGTTGAGGATTTTGGTCTTGCGAATCCTGCTCCAGCTCTCGCTTGATCTATGATTGACGTACTCAACTGATGGCACTCGATGCGGAAAATTCGACAGCCAAGAAACAACACCACCTCCACACCAATATCCCTGGGTTGATCTCAACTTGGTGGCTGAACATAGAACAAAAACCTCACCATGAAACAAAACACCACTCACCACCGCAGCAATTGCAATTTGTTTGGTACCCCATTCCGTTCTAAAGATTGGTATTCCATCGAAATGATTCAATGGTGGTCCTCAGTGCTGAAAACTGAAAAGGCATCAAGCTTATCAATGCACACTTCTGTGTACAAATGCCTTTTGCAAAGATATCACAAGTCAAGAGAAAATTGAGGTAACACAAGCAAGACATGTTGGTATAATTGCATACTGATGATCGAATATGTTGGATCACCGTGTGCATCCTGTATGTCATAAAAACTCGAAAGCGCCAACCTACATCCAACTATACTTACAACTCACCCTCAACTCTTGAATTCATCGGCTACCGGTTGTAACTCTCCCAACTTCCGCCTCTCTCCGTTCCTCCCCACCGTCCCGCCGTACGAGGCGGCGCTCACCGGCGACAGCGTGGCGACGCTGTTCACCGCGCGGCGACGATCGCCTGGCAACGCTCAGCGAAGCAGCGTCCAAGCGCTGCTTTGAGTGTTTTTTTTTCCGATGTGTTTTGGTCCTCGGCCTGAAAAAGCCTTCATGAGGTTCTTCACTCGATCCTCACCTCAATGGGAAGCTGGGGCAGAACATGGAAAACACAAAGGAAACGAACAAGATATGGGCGGGAAGGATGTTCTGGTGATCATTGACGCCTACAATCAGGTTCTCAGCAAGTGATGGGCTTGCTTGCACACAGCCAGCACTTCAAGTCATCTTTGTTTAAAGACCGGTCCATTTTTCCTTCCAGATCCACCAGTCTCCGCTTGCTTGACCATCCGCATGTGGCACCCCCCCAAAACCGTCTTGCGATGCTACACGATTCTACGCGACATGCGGGCCGAGAACAGGCTCAGCTTCCGGGCCCAGTTTACTCCTTGCCGTGAACTTCCTGTCGCGGTTCCCCGGTTTGCCGGAAAGGACTTGTTGGTTCAGGGGGTTAACTAGTCGTCTCAAGCAAAGCACCAGTTGGGTTGGCTAAGGGGAGATCAGGGAGATCCCATTTACAAAGTTTATGAGGTGAGGTGTAAATGCTCATCACCAAAAGGGATGGTCGTCCTCCAGAACCGCAAAATGTGAATGATACCAAAGTCACTTGGAAGAGTCTGGCATTCAGTCAATCAAGCTTGAGACATTAAGAGTCTGTTTCTTCCGTAAGACCTCTCAGTTAACGATCCTTCCTTGCGTGTCTTCCCTTGAAGACCCGCAAAGCCAATTCCAGGGTGGCTCTGGACTAATTACTATGATCTGTTCGTCCACTGTCCCTTTCAATCCTCTTGCTTTGACGCAACTGGCTTGGTGGAAGAGACAAGGCTGCGTCATGTTGGAAAACCAGAGAAAGACAGTGTGCATTATCCCCACACACGGGCATTCATGTCTTCCACTAGGCTGACAGAATTCCTCATGCATGGTTTCAAATCACTTGAAAATCAGGAACAGTTATTTGAAGTATGTGTAAACACAACAATCACTGAAACTAAACCCGAATTCTCTCTCAGAACCTCTCCAGGCCTAAAGCTGGCGACCATCCGCTTCATCACGCTCTCCTTGGTGCGTGAGGTCCTTGGTGCGGCGCATCCAAAACAAAAAACACGTGGCAACTCTGAGCCCGGCGAGGCTTTCAACACCGGGTGAGTACCAGTCGTGAACACTGGTGAAGCGACCCGTCGTGAGTACCAGTCGTCCACGCAGTTTCGACCAGTCCATTGACCTGTCTTCCGATCCGTCTACAAAGCCCAATGGGAAGTCCAATTGTCCTCACCACACCCAACATGGCCCAACAAGTTTGGCTTTCCAACCGTGTCATCTGTTGAGCTGGTGTCTACTTTAAGGATCGCAAGCACCGGTTGAAGAAGAAAATCCTCACCAATCGCAGAAGCATCGCAAAGTTGCTTCGGTTAGCTCCGAAGATTCGCGCATGGTCTGCGCGGTGAGATGACCAAGCGACGAACAAAAATCGATGTTGGCGCTTTCCACTTTCCAGCCTTCCGAGAAAGCAGAATGAGAACGGAGCTTCTGTGACCACCCGACTGGTGGAGCCTTCGGCTAGTCACTCAGATTGGAAGACAGGGCAAGTACTTGGCGACTGCTTTCCAACCTCTATGTTGAATGTGTGTTGCCACTCAAATAAACATGCGCGTCAAACATCTACAACATCGATCATTATCACGGAATAGTTTAACATTGTGCACACAATTCAATAGCCCCACTTCTCTTCCTGTCCATTTTTCCTCTTTCTTGGACACTGAGTGAAGCAAAAGCTTCTGACCCCACCGAAAAGGAGCACTTCTGGGAGTCTTGCACTTTAGGGCTGGACCCCTGGTCTCCCCAGGTCTTGCGGAAGTGGAAGGCACACAAATGTCTAGAGTCTAGACGGCCACTTCCATGGGATGTCTAACACTTCTGGTGGTCAGAACTGAGATTCCCCCAGAATCCAGCGTCCGCTTTTAATGGATTTGGGGCTTTCACTCCAATACACCTTGACCCTGCCTATACTACCATTGTGCTATCGGAATTGTTGACTCAGGCCTCAATAGTACGTATAGTCTTCTCTGTCAGCCAACCGTCTCGGAAAAAAATAAATACCATTCCGTCTCCTTCGATGTTGCCTTTTAAAGAACTCCACCCACTTCAGGAGCGCCTTGTGACCGTGAAAGGGACTTCAACACGGCTTTCTCCGTGCGTTTGTCGTCGCTCCTACGGCTGAGACATTGGGAACCCAGGTGGCCCATGGGGTCAGTCAGATTGGCCAAAACTTGGAGCCCTGGTCCACCATGTAGCTTGACAGGTAGGTCAACCAAGGTAATATGTGCCATGACCCACAGTCATACTCTCCAGTTCTCGAGGGTGGCAAAGTATCTCAGAAATCTTTTGGCTTCTTATGTTCTACCGTTCCCTACCCAGTAGTGGCCGATTTTGTGGAGCCTCCTTTGACTGGAGACGGAGCCCGCCTTTGAGGGAGGGCTTTTCTGGTCCACTTGCGATAAATCGTGCATGGATCCTTCTATTGAACCCATCAAATCTTATCTAGATCTATTGAATCTATTCTCAACTGATCTCCCCATGTGACCCAAATGGTCTCTGCCTTTCAGCGGACTGACCGAAGATCGGAAAGGGTCACAGTGGCTTCCCCCGGGTGCGACCCTTGACGTCACTGCCGTCCTTTCAGAGCTCATCATTGACCAGGTATCACCTGTAAAGCATTCCATGGCGGCAAAGGTGGAGCAGGTGCAACACAGGGCTGAAGGGCGTGAACATGTCGGAGATCATGGACAAAGAATGGAGGACCAGCAACGATTTGCTATCCTTAGCCGCTGGTCCTGCATCATCACCGTACATGACGTGCATTTCTAAGTACATCATACCGTGCGATGCATGTCACACACCTCACTCTTTGCCTTTCAGATTTTGTGGATACGTACTTATATACAATCCGTCAGTTCTTCTTAGCGGATGTGATCCTTGCAGTTGGCACACATCAACCAAAGTTATCTGTAGATGTTCATCGGCGCCTGCTGGATGTCTCAACTTCCACCCCTTGCATTCTTATAGAACCTAGTGGGTGTTCATTCAAATAGTTAGAAAGCAACACAAAACATAAACCATCATAAACCCAACACCTAGCTACTCAACTCTAATCCATCCTGCACTGCCGCATAGACCGGTGGCTCAATCCGTCCTGCCTGGGCCGGGCCCAATGGGTCTCAAGCGTTGAGCCATGAGCACGGCACCCGGGTGCACCTGACCGGTGAATGGTTTACGGCATCGCACGGAAGAAAGCACGGTTCTGCGCTGCCAAGTTTCGGGGAACAGAGCGAAAAAGGGGCGAAGAAATGTGAGATACATGTTTGGGTATCTCCCAGCTGCCAGCTGCCAGTGGATGAAATTGTTGGTTAGTAGAGGCCTTCCTTTAAACCAAACATCCCATATTAACAGACACTGGAGATGGGACGCACCCCCCAAATACATGGGTGTAATGGCTTTGCATGGGTCAGGGCACCCGGACTACCGACCGTTGACCACAGAAAATACACAGAATAGACTGTGAAGGGGTCAACCAACCACTAGGGGTCCGGGTGCCCTGACCCAGAGCCCAATGGCAGCGTCAAAGGGTCAACCTCGGGTGGGTCGCCAATCATCCTGAGATGGCAGGTCAAAAGCGGGTGACCCTGGTTGATCACCAAACATGAATAGATTACCAGGTCAACCTACCAGGGTTTGGAGCTCCAGGTCTTGACCCACTGCCAAATGATTGTGCCTCATTCTATGCACCTCAACGTCCCCAAACACTGCACATAAAGCTGACACTTAGGCTCTTGGATGAGCGATGATCTCAAGAAAAGTGTCTCTGCTCCATAGTATGGCAAAAACCTTAGACTACTACCATGTGAAATTGGCACTTCGACTAAGTTACTAGTAACAAGGACGCTATTAGGTTGGAGGCCATCGCTACTAGTAACAAGGGCATTGCTGCATCGCTACTAGGAGCAAGAAGCTACTAGTAGCTCCTGGCATTACTACTAGTAGCTGAAACTACTATTTGCATGCTCCAGGTCTGCACGCCTTGGCAATGTCCTGGTTGCCCGGAAGCAAGGTGCCGGCAGCGGCGACCTGCGGATGTCCGGTGAGTGCCGGGGAGAGCTCATCCGAGGTTTTTTAGCGTCACCGTCAACCAAGATCGTCCAAAGAAACCCAACTGAAGCAACACGATCTTCAACTCTCAAGCTTGAAGTTTCGAAGTGATGCGACACAAAGTCAGCTCAACAAAAAGGTTGTTTGGAGAGGATTGGATTGAGCCAAAAGAGTGAAAGCCAAACAGCAATGACCAAGGGATCCGCACAATCAACTTCGATCAACTTGTTGCGTCACAGCTGGCTGTTCTCACCTGGATCCTGGTTTGGTGAGCCTCCTGCCCAAGGACAACCCGAGATAGCCGTCAATTTCAGTCCAAGGAATCTATCCAAATCTAGAGAGACAACGAATTTGTAGGAAAAACATATGTGTATAGTACAGAGCAAGAAAACATTGTGGCATTCACAACTTCGAGTTGACATCCAATCCAATCTCTTTAGCACATATTCCCTTCAACATTCACCTATATCCACTCAACATCCTGTCAGGATTATGACATGACCCTGCTCCCCAAAACGCTTTTTGAAGACCCAGGCACGCAGTCTCCATGCGTCACCACCAAGAAGTTCCGCATCTGTCGTCGCACGTCTCTGTGGTTCGTGGTGACAGAAGAATGGAATGCAAAGTAATTCATTGACATGTTTGGAAGGCTCCAAACATGTCTCCATGGAAAGAAGTCAGTTTTGGACAAGGGGAATGTTCCGAAAGATGTACTTTCAATGGAGACATGTTGGGAGCCTTTGCAAGTCATAGCGGTTCTATTCACTTGCATAGTGACAAAGTGTTCAGTACATGTTGAAACTCGCCTATCTATTTAAGATGATTTAAGCTAGCAATTATTTGACTACTGTAGATAAACATGGGACTGGAAAATGGCCCCTTGGATGAGCATGTTCCTGCACAAACAGGTGGTTTTCCAAATTACTATGTCTGGGAGTAGACTGCTGATGGACGAGATCTTCTGGAAACTATTGCTGGACTCACGGAGCAATGTCTTTTTTCTGTCAAAAGTAGAAAGTGGCGCTGAGTAGCTGGGTCCCAATCAACCAATGCGACGTTCGGTGTTCTTCATGTGGCTCGGAGCATCGAAGAACATCGAGCTCCAATTGAAAGAAAACATCTGGAGAAGCTTGTCCTATTTTGATATTCAGCATGCCAATTCTAACATATGCATCAAACAATCATCAAAGCACCCCGTGGTGCCCGTGGAATAAACCTGTACCTCAAAGAATGTAGTCCCTAGTCATCGCACTCGTCTCAAACAACAATCCTAACACGTCGCAGCTTCATAACTGAATCCTGCGAAAACCTTGCGTCAATGGAATCGTGAACCATCATGAACTACCGTTTATTTTTAAATGTGATGATTCGTAAACAATATTGTGATGATTTTGGTTTGTTCAATGTTTTGAAGCCCAAGCGGCCCAAGCATATTATTGAGCCGCGGCACCCTCCAACGTGCGCGCAGTTCATCTCCGCGATAAAACACAAAACACGACCGCACACCAAACTTCGAAAACGGCATCCGAACCGTTCATAGGTTCTCAGGATGCCTTCTCAGTGCCACGGTGCACGTAGGCCAGGAAGGTCTCGTTGAAGCGCTGACGGCCTGTGGACGTGTCTCGGGAGTGCACCGGTGGGGTAAAAAAGCGGTTGGAGAGGTGCAATTGTTTAGCAAAAATGAGATCATCCACTTGTGGACATCTGAATCCAGTGGAGAGGGTTTGGTGCAACAGTGAAAGGCAGTCAAAACTAGAGGGCTGCGGCTGTTGTGTGTAGTGTATATCAAATAATGTCTGGGAGTTGGGTGGGCATGGCTAAGAGATCGTTTCTGAATATGGTGATGTCAGGCATTGGAGTCTACTTCCCTCAACAGTAGGACCTTTCAAATCGCAAAGTGGAGAGCCTCCTGTGTTCCCGGCTTTCAGGTCGTCGTAGATTTTTCAGGCAATCAAGCCAATGCACCATATAACTACCCCAAACACGGTCCCTGGCTACATTCCATGAACATCTCTCGTAGGTCGTAGAGCGAGAAATCGAGGGTGCAGGACAAATCTCCACTCAATGTCAACTTTGTCCCCCAAACACGAGCTGTTCCTCACCCTTTCGCTCGCCCCAAAAGAGGAGCACATCAACAAGCGATTGTGTAGTTACAGGAAAACGACCGATAAGTACCACCTAGTCGCACCTGGTTTTCCTTGAGCCAAACTGTAGGTAAGTGAGACATGTGTTCGACATACTAGCGTGAAACAACACCCCCCGCTGAACGAAAATGGGAGGAGTGAAGTTATGTACAGTGCACTAATTAAGGACCTACGAAGGTATCCGGTCCCCCGGTATGTGCGAAGCATCGAACCGGAACGTGCCTTGAGATGGAGAGGATGATTGACCTCAAGGACGAATCACATAAAGCACTGTCATGTTTTGATGCTAGTGTTGAACATGTCTCAAGCGGTTTCATGCATGAAAGCTCAACGCATACTGTCAAAGGTAACTCTTTTGGCGCAGCGGAACAGGAAGTGCAATGCCAACCTTTTAGACAGCAGGAACAAAGCCATCAAGGCACACGCTCCCGCGTGGCGACAAAGCACAACAAAAGATGTGCGCTTCTGACTGCAAGGATTGAGAGCCAAGTTCATCGACCTGAACTCAAATGAATTAGCTGCTGGTATCAGGCATCCGGGCCCCCGGTGCATCACAGAAACGGTCATCCAGGCAACCGCTCCCGCGGTGCGATGAGGGAAAACACAGTGCACAAAGACAGCCATGTCACCCGTAGATTTCATTCCCTTCTCCACAGGCAACAGCTCCCGCTGTGCGTCGTGTTCACCACCTGCGCTGACTCCACCAGTCGTGTCCTCGCCAATCACTGCTACGACCGCGATCATCTTGCCACCAGTTGCGGTTGGATGAGGACCACCACGAAGACGATGAGGACGATTGCTGCCAATTATAGGACTGATCACTTCCGGCAGCTCCTCGCCAGCGATGCTCTGATGTCTCAGCCTGGGTTCGAGTAGCCCTTGCCAAACTTTCGCCTGGACCTGGCGCTGCCTTGGCCTTGGGAATCACGAGAGCCCGTGTCTCTTTCACAAGATTGACATCAAGGCCAGGGACAAACTGAGCGTCGCCCATCACAAATTCAAGGAGTTCGTCCAAAACATCATCGGAGTCCGACTTCTCACTTCGCCACTCACCGCCGAAACCAAGGATGGCGGGTCGCTTGGCACCCTGATGCAGCCTGTTCTTCCAATAGATGAAGAAATCTTCACTCAGGTCCGCATCATTTCCTTTGGCCGGCTCGTTCATGAAGATGACCTTCCCGGCGTAGCGATGTCCGATGCCTTGGGAGATCATTTCCCTTGTTCTCGGAGGATCAGGAATGACGGCATCCGACAAGCGTTCAAGAAATTGGATACAGATCGGAGAGAGGTCTTGGGCTGCGCAGTTGAATGCGTAAAAAGCATCAATCAGTTGCCGCTGCGAGACTGTCAGGCACATCTTCTCCGCCTTCTGGACATGGCTTTTGGCGTTCGCTTTCTGATGTTGATGCCCGAACGCGAAGCACGTTGGATCTCATGGCCAGGCGTCCCCGCCGGCGTCTTCCTCACTCCTGTTCCCTGCAACCTGTCCTCCGGAACCATGTCCATCGTGACTTCGATTCCAAGATCGGTTGCGATCTCCTCGATCCGGATGAGCTGCAGCCTTACACAGATCAGAGGCATTGTTGAGGAAGGTGCCGCAAGTAGTACAGGACATCGTGCCATGGGTATAGGTGCGCCTGCACGTCGGACACTGATCTTCTGGCATCTGAATGCCCTCAACGACCATCCATCGAGTGTTGCCATACCCCTCAGTTTCGGGGTGGAACTTGCGCCAATCAAACCGAGGGCGGTTGTAGTTGGGCAGCATCTCTTTGGGCGACGCCTGATTACGGTAGGCGTTGAAGTTGGGTCTGCGAACGATATACGTGACCTCATAGGTTTCCAGATCAGGATTTCTCTTTCCTGAGATCTGCTGCTTCTTCAGTTCTTTGCGGATGATGCGTGCAAGACGCGACGATTCAGAGCTTGAGTCATTGGAGCTATCACTTCCACTTGATGAGCTAGGTGATGAAGGTGATGGAGAAGGAGAACGCTTCTTTCTGCGCTCTCTGGAGCGGCCCCTCTTTGGGCTCTTCTCTTTCTTCTTCTCTTTCCCTTTCTTCTTCTTGTCTTTCTTGGACTTATCATTACCTTCTTCATCTGCATCGGATGGATGAGGTTCGTCATCGCCTTCGTTCCCGGGCTTCTCCAATTGAGTGCGAAGGCTCGCTGGGGACCCATGAGACCCAAGTGGCTGCTCTGGAGGTGCAGGCACTCGGTTCCCCGAGGCGTTGTCGAATCTCTCTCTCAACTCCTTGATGATCCGACTCTGCTCGGCTAGCTCTGACCGGAGTGCATCCTCTCTTTGCTTGGCAGAGGCGCGTTCGTTCTCGATGACGGCGTGTCTCTCGAGCGAAATCCGATCTAAGTAAGCCCTCTGTTCATGAAGTTGTTGGTTCTGATGGGCTTGGTTTATGTCACTTAAACGTTGATTGGCAAAAGCCTCAAGTTGTTCCCTAGACTCCTGGATAGCCGCTCAAGCTTGGTTTTCTACCATGTCTGTTTATTGCCTAGCATCATCTGCAGCTTGTTGCCCATGCTCGGCCAAAATGGCCTGATGTCGTAATTCCGCAATCTGAGCTACCTGAGCTGACCTATCTTCATTGACGAAGACAGCTTGTTGATGAATCTGTCTGGCATCAACATTCTGGACATTCATCACAGGAGAAAACTCAGGTTGGAAAGGCGACGGAGCTTGAACACTAGGCATCAGGTCCCCCTGTGCACTGAACGTAGGTGGCGCATTTGGCACACGCAAATCCAGTGGAACAACAGGGAGCTCCAAAGCAGGTGAACTAGACATAGCAGGCGAGGTAGGAACGTAGCCTGAACGTGAGCGGTCACCACGGGAACCATCATCATCAGCCATGGCCTCTAGATAGTGCACTATCTATGGTGGGGTGAGACCAAAGCTAGTAGCAAGCACGTACCGCACTTATGGCGATACGGCTGATAACCTGTAGTTACAGGAAAACGACCGATAAGTACCACCTAGTCGCACCTGGTTTTCCTTGAGCCAAACGGTAGGTAAGTGAGACATGTGTTTGACATACTAGCGTGAAACAACAGATTGTTCTCCCATGGTGGAAAACTTCACACCATTTGGTGGTAATGTGTCCTAATATGTCCTCAGCCTTTGGAAGGTTCATCTATGCGACCATGCTTCGAGGTCCCCATTTTGACCCATGGCCCATGTCTATGAAGTAAGCAACCCACGACATCAATTTACTTTTGCACCGACCCCAAACAAAGAGATCTAGACTTCTCACCAAACAGATCCACGTCAAACCAACGCTTGGTCACTGCAACCGGCGCCAAACACGCTTCGCACCGTCTTGAAGGGTTTCCGGCCACTGTGGCTTTGCCCCAACCTCGGCCAATCTGTGGGTGCAACTGATGTTTCAACACTAATCAAACAAACAAAAATACATCACAGGCGGTCTTCAGAACGAGGACACTTGGGTCAACAAAGATGGGGGAGTGAAAGGGTCACTTTCAGGCGGTGATGGACCGCCAACCACGGCCGACCACCCAAAAAAACCTTCCTTAAGAGGCAAGAGAGGGTCGCTCCTGTCGGGGACCGATTTGATCCAAAGGCATATCGACCTCCACCGAGTGCACCGGGCACGGAATTCTCCCCAAATCGGAAGCCCATTCGGTCGATAGACCGCGTTTTTTCGGGTAAGGTAGTGTAAGGGACCTCTGAACACTGGAGGTTGAGAGTGGCTCAAAGAAACGCCAGACAGAGAAATTCCAGCAATACATACATATATATAGTCATATATATATAGAGGAGCAATTATATATGCACCATGTAGTAGTGTCTTTGTTAGGCAGTGTCTGCTGAAAGGATCACTGCCCCCCTGCAAAACTGTGACAAACCTCCTTGGGAACAGGAGTCGAGAAGCACTCACACACACATTTGCCCTGACCGTGAGCAGTAAGACAAAAGAACGAAGACGTGAAGAGGAGACAAGACGGGACAAAGGTGTGTGTGGTTGCAATGAAAAGGAATCAAGTGCACAGGGACAACCGATGACAAACCACCTCATTGTAAGAAACGGGGGACCTAAAACCTGAGTTGACAGTAGGTTGTGCATGTACATACTAAGGGCCAAGCCATGTGCACGCAAAAGAAGGACAGAGATGAGATGACAGGACATGAAGCAAGGGAAGACATGAAAGAAAAGAAGAGAAAAAGAAGGTGTGTGAAGGGGAAAGGAAGAAAAAAGGGGGAACCAAATGGAGGAGACGAGAACCGATGAAGCCAATCCTCATTGCAATGACCTAGGAAGACCTGCTTCGTTTGAATGTAATTACATGCTGTATGTGCACCTGAGGTAGCGACGGGTCCCAACGGACCCTAAAGCTCTGACCACGTGGAGGCGTTAAGCCAGCTTGCGGTCACGTAACGGCATAGAGCCAGAGCCATCTTGGAATTCAATAATTCCGCAAATCCTGGCAAATGACTTTGGCCTAAGGCTCCTACGCTCGCTGCGAGCTGCTCTGTATCCGGGGGATACGTTCGTCTAACCCCCGTTGGAGAGGGGGCACTCTACGGGCTCACCCTGGGCTGGTATATGAAGCCAAACATTCTTATAGAAATGCGTACTGATTCGGTTGCGGTTTGCCACACGCCAGCCTAAGTGAAAAACCTAAGAAAACCAGGACGGGTATACGTACGGTGGTCCAAACCCGCTCAAAACCTACACAGCCTCCAACTTCAAATCGACAAAGCCAAAACGACAACGCACATTTGCCGATGATGAACCGATGCAAAGGCTGGACGTCTTGTTCGGTACAACGGGGCCCAAAAGGAAGTGAGTGGTGATCATCTTCTCGCAGGTACGTGCAATCTGCGTCCAGATTGCATACCACAGCAAACTTGAAGTGTCGTCGTTGAGCGGTGACTTCAAGAATGCCCACCGCTCCCCTGCCAATTAAATCCAACTAGATCCCTGTGATTCCACGGACTTATAGAAATGCGTACTGATTTGGTTGCGGTTTGCCGCACACCAACCTAAGTGGAAAACCCAAGAAGCCAGGTATGTGAAACACGATAATTCTAAAAACCTCCAAAGCCTCCAAGGGCAAGTTCAAGGTCAGGTCTCAAGCTCACGAAAGTTCCAAGGTGAATTGCCGATGCACTAGCCCTTTACTGCAGCAAGACGGAAGGCAGAAACAACATTAGACAGCTTTTGCCATACTTAGGTTCTCAAAAGCAGGTACACAGATTGGCGTCCCAATCTGCATCGCGGAGTATCCACAGCTGTCTTCGTTGGCAGCAGAACTGCGGACTCCCTGCCGCCCCCTGCGAGTTAAAGTAAAAATCAAAAATCGAACCAGATCCCTGTGATTCCAAGGGGTGCGCACACACACACGCCTCCCCGAGGGGAGGCGAGAAGCACTAAGGTCAGGGCAAATGTGTGAGTGTGTGCGCAGTGAGACAAAAGAATGAAGACATGAAGAGGAGACAAAACGGGACAAGGGTGTGTGTGGTTGCAATGAAAAGGAATCAAGTGCACAGGGACAACCGATGACAAACCACCTCCTTGTAAGACTTGGGGGACCTAAAACCTGAGTTGACAGTAGGTTGTGCATGTACATACTAAGGGCCAAGCCATGTGCACGCAAAAGAAGGAAAGAGATGAGATGACAGGACATGAAGCAAGGGAAGACATGAAAGAAAAGAAGAGAAAAAGAAGGTGTCAAGGGGAAAAAGGATGAAAAGGGAACCAAATAGAGGGGACGGAAACCGATGAAACCACACCTCATTCCAACGACCTATGAAAACCTGCCCCGTTTGAATGTACATGCTGTATGTGCACCCAAGGTTGCGACATGTTCCAATGAACCTAAAGGTACTACGGTCGCTCTGACCACGTGGTGGCGTTAAGCCAGCCATTGAACCGCTGCGGTCACGTAATGGCACACTCTGCGGGGTCACCCTGGGCTGGCATGAAGCCAAACACACCTATAGAAATGCGTACTGATTTGACGGTTTGCCACACGCAAACCTAAGTGAAAAACCTAAGAGGCCAGGTATGTGAAACACGATAATTAAAAAAACCTCCAAAACCTCCAAGGGCAAGTTCAAGGTCAGGTCTCAAGCTCACGAAAGTTCCAAGGTGAATTGCCGATGCACTAGCCCTTTACTGCAGCAAGACGGAAGGCAGAAACAACATTAGACAGCTTTTGCCATACTTAGGTTCTCAAAAGCAGGTACACAGATTGGCGTCCCAATCTGCATCGCGGAGTATCCACAGCTGTCTTCGTTGACAGCAGAACTGCGGACTCCCTGCTGCCCCCTGCGAGTTAAAGTAAAAATCAAACAATCCAACAGGATCCCTGTGATTCCAAGGGGTACACACACAACCACACACTTCCTGAGACAAAACCGATAGTTTCTAAGTCTCTGATGTTTCGCTCAGCTCCTTCTCCAGAAAAACAACTTAACACTCAAAGAAACCCACTTCGTGCTGCCACACAGCCCTTCCTGGGGCGTTGCATCTCCCGGTCGCTGTCGCTCGTCGGGCGTCCGGGCACACAGTGGTGCAATCCTCGTCACCCCACGAGCCTTACAGTCCTGGCGCTTTCGGTGGCTGGGCTCGGTCCAGTTCGGTCAAGGTCGGTGGGTTTCATCCGATGGATGCAAAAGAAGCAGGCATCACAGGAAGTCTGAGGTGATCCCTCCGCGACATTTCGCAAAAAAACACACCCGCCTCCAAGACCGAGCTGAAATCCCGGTGGAGGCGTTCCGGCTGCGTTGGGCCGAAGATGTCTTTACCAAAAATCTCTCCACCTGAGAGGTGGCCAAATCCCCCCGGTTCCTGTCTCGAATTTCTTCACGTTCCGCTTCGCTCAGTTTGGGCCCAAACAGGAAAGTGAGCAATCGAACCAATCAAAACAATCGTTCTTTCTAGTTTTAACGAACACACTTTGGGACTTCCAAGAAGGGTTAGCGGTTAGCGTGGTCAAGAGTCACAGTTCGACATGTTCACAGAACAAAATGGTGTCCAAAGAAGGTGCCTGCAGGCATGTGTGGTTTGCGCCATTGTGGGCTGTTTGATCATCTTCTTTGGTACCTTGCGCAGCCTCCTCAACATGCAGGGTGGGCGAACCCAAGCAACCTCTTTCCTTCTCAAAGCTCCCTCGAGTGGCACAAGATCTTCCCACAGCCAATGATGATGCTTGTTACAGCAGTAAAGCAATGACA
Source organism: Durusdinium trenchii (assembly GCA_963970005.1). Lineage (NCBI taxonomy): Eukaryota > Dinophyceae > Suessiales > Symbiodiniaceae > Durusdinium > Durusdinium trenchii. The sequence goes on along the minus strand of CAXAMN010021795.1, from coordinate 564,112 downwards.
AACAAACAACTCATCAACCTGTACCAACTGTTACAGTGAACAGGACCAGCGAAGACATAATTCACAAATCTCCTTTATAGCATCCTTTCCTGAGGAGCTCTGAGACTCAACCAGTGCCAAGTTGCAGGAGGCATCGAACATCAAAATGGTCCTTCGTGGAAGGAATGGCTTCGATGGTCCTTCAATCCAATGGTCCCATGATGCTCCGGAGGTTCTACTGGCCTTTCCTACATTGGGATGGTTCTAGGGATCGAGCACAGGCGTTTTGTTCCATAAATGGATGTCTGGGTTATGAAACCCAAAAAGCTGTGAACGAGAGCGCAACAAACAATCTTTATTGCGGATTCAAGCGTAAAGGTTGCACATGGTTACACTCCCGAAAAGTAACATGGACCCTGAAAAATGACCTTTGGATGACTATTTTCCTCGACAAACCAGTGGTTTTCAGGGTCCAAGTTTTCCACGGGGTATGTGGTGACAAGTTATGACGGATAACTGACGACCTGACCACAGTGACTCTCTTCTCGTACCCTACCACACGAGCCACAGGAGTCAGCACCAAAACATAATCCTCTGAGACCCACCTGCAAATGCATTCCGACCCACTGCACATATCTCAGGCCCTGTTCGGGTTCTGTCGGTTTCGTTCGGCATCTGTGGCATCTTAGGAAGTCTTCCATTCGCTGAGCCGCTGGTGGATCTTTGGGATTCCCATCTTCCCTCCAGCAGATCCAGCATGACATCAAAAGGAATCTTCTTCCACAGTAATGGAAATGCAATAGAAACTTATGGAAATGCAATCTTCTTCCGACCGTTCAAACCTTGACCCGAATTCAACAACAAAGACTCAGAGTGGTCAAACAGAATCCCAAAAACCGGATACCACTTCTCCGCCCTCCCAACGAGACACATTCCAAGACCCCACTCCCCAGGCTCCACGCAGGCCGTTCGCTCCACCGCCGAGCGTCGAGGGCCCAAGCTCGCGACAGATCACGGAGGCCGTTTGCGTGCAGCGAAGGTAAGGAGAGGTGACCACCACCTGGATTTGCGTGAAACGAGGACAGAACCATCACGTGACCATGACATAACCCACACGTAACACAAGGATGAGGAAACAGAAAAACAAACGCAACAGGTGAACAACCGGCTGCTTTCTGAAGTGGCCCTCGCCTCCAAAAAGAGTCCTGACATTCTCACATGTTTTCACTGTCCAAGTCCGGACACACCCAACATCACTCTGTCCTATCGCTTTCTGTGCCTCAGGGCATATTACTTTCCGAAATGCTTGGTGTTTTGGGGCGGTGGTCAGTCTCAGGGCGTTGACCGAAAGAGCTGAAAAGAACACCCATGCCACATCCATTCCACATATTTTACCAATTCTGGTTGTTCATGTTCACCTTCTTCCACCTCACCTCAAGTGCCGCAAAAAAGAGAAAAAAACACCGAGTGCCCGACGTGAATGGTCGTCTCCTGAGCTGTGGTGAAACTGGGGACGTTATCAACAAAGAAAACCGTCGAAAGCCTACCAACCAAAACAAACAGGGTGAGATCATGTAGGATGCATTGCCAGCACTGGGATCAGCTGGTCTGGATGACCTTCATTTGACTTTGTGCTTGGGTAAACTGCCGGCCTTTCACCGACAACGCACAATCGGTGGATTCTGAACCAGTGAAATCTACGGTTCATTTCATGCACTGCAGGGGGACACGGTGGGGAAAATATGTTTATCACCGAATTGGTACAAGGGAACATCTACAGGAAACCCATGGTTTTGAAGTGTTTTGAGTCAGTGAACACAATGGTTTCCTGTAGATGTTCCCTTAAACAAATTCTGGAGTAGGCACACTGCTGTTGATGGAACAAAAAACTGTTCTGCCCGTGATATCTCCTGTGACTCCAAACACCAAACGGATGTTCCTCCTCTGTTCCTCGTACTCCAAAGACCGACTTGACGAGACCACGTGTGGTGCAGGATGACGAGACCACTCCCTCTCACACTCCATGGGACCGGAATACTGATTATTGAACCCTACCGGGGTGGTTGAAATACCTACCTTGACCCAAATCAACCACCCCTGCTTGTAAAACAATTCGGTCCCATCGGGACAGGATCTCCGGCTCGGCACTGCCGGGTTCGTTCCAGGTGACAGCTGTCGTGAAAGATGGTTGGTTGCAGTTTCTTTCAGAGGGAACAACAAAATAACAACTGATTGTCATATAGAGCTATGCCAATGCTTCATTATCTGAAAAAGAATGCCTTGACTGGCATGACAACGAGTGCTTGGTCGTTGGACACCGAATCATCTCAAGCATCTTTGGCCGATTCCTACCGCCCCATCTCGTGCAGAAAATCTGGATCCTGAGACCCCCCTGGTAGCCCTGGCAGTCCAAGCGGCATGTTTTTGGATAACATGTTTAATCTCCGCAGCAAGGTCTAGCGCTCCACGCTCACCATCATCGCCTTGAAACCCCGAGCACTGGTTAAAAAACCACTCAAAGCCGGTGCAAAATCAACTAAGAGGTTGAAATCATTCATTTCATGTTGGTTCTGCTTGTTTGGACATCAACATATCTGCATGAGCTCCAATATTGGCAACTGAATGGGAGGATGAACACCATGGTATTTCCACGCTCTGGCCATCCGGGCCAGCTCATCTTCGTACAGTCGATCCACGTCGAACCTCTAGAATATGAGTCTTTCAGCCCAATGCTGGTTGATATGGCTGCAGGTGCCATGGGTCATGGCACTAGGATACCTTGGTGTTCCGTAAGAAAGCAGAAAAACCTCCCTGACCTGACGCCACTGTCCAAAGAAATGATCCGGACACCTCCACTGCTTGGAAGTAGGGATATCTCCAGTCGACTGGTACACCCCAACAAATACCTTCAAGGCATCTGGAAGCTAAGCTAAGCAGCTAAACCACCAATTCTGCGACTTCAATGTTGGATCGGGCACACGCATGGATTCCGCCTGCCTTTCCTGCCCAGAGCCTGGTAGCCCGGTGCTGCGTGAGAATGACTTTGATACACTGATACACCGCCCTTTGGAGGTGTTTCGCAAAAACACAAGGATCTCTCGCCAAGAACAACTCCGCTGGTGGGAAAAGAATGAGCACATGTGGCCCTGTGTAGTACGGTATGATATGTCAGTCATTCTCCCAGTTTTCAAGGCTATAACTTATACTGATTTCCCAGTTATAAGGCACCAACCTGTCCCAGCGCGCGCGTAATCAATGGGTCCAAGGCTCTGAGAGGAGGATCCCACGGATGTTCTCGATATTCTTCTGACTGCACATAAGGTGCACCCCTGCCCACGCTGGGAACACCCGATGGAGATGTGCGGCGGTGGGCTCTCCACAGAAAAAGAGGTGTTTGAGCAAGGTTCCTCCACATCCCATGCTTAGTTTCATGTGATGTCTGAAACTTCCAAGAGTGCATCTTAGTGGCCAGTCACACGAAAAATCAGGCAGTCACTATCAGCAGTTCCTGGAACTATTGTTCACCCATGGGGGTTGTCTTTGTTTTTGGTGGCAAATAATGAAGATCAACTGGGAAAAGTACGATTTCTTGTTGACAACTGTGGATTGTCTGCTGTCTCACCTCCCCGTACAGGATCCTCGTCAATGTCATGCGAATCCCCTCCTGTCTTGAGTACGTAATTAATTGGGGATGGAGTGCTTTGAAATGTTTCACATGGTTTTGTCCGTGCTCGATCGGAAGGAACACCGCGTTCAGTAACAAGTCCCAACTTGGCACTCCTCGCTCCCCGGATCACATGCCGCTGCAACCCCATGACGACCTCAAGTTCATCATCCGTGATCACCAAGACTGTGCTTTTCTTTTTGCCCATTCTGGCCCTACTTTGGACAAAACAAGGCCCCTATCATCCCTGATCCACATTCACTCGGCGGCCCCGGCTTGTATAAAGCATAGGCTGCGTCTGCCCGCTCTGCATGTCTCGCTACGCAGCACATTTGAGTCGTGCGACTGGCCGGGTGAGCGACGGGAGAGTCCAAGCATGGACCTGTGGCAACCCGCTTCGTTTGGATCCGACATGCCGCACCAAGGAAGATCGTTTGGTGGGCGCCTACAAGTAAAGCCAAAACGAGCCCAAACGGGTCATCCGTTTTGAAAAGTGGGACGCTACAGGTTTGACCACCGAACGCAGCCGGATCAAGGTATACATTATGACCACAGAGCCCCTGCATGTCAGGGAAATGGCAATCGAGAGCACACATTGAATCCCACCTCACTTTGGATCTTCCTCAAGACAAGTGCAACAAAAACTCATTCTCTGAAAGAATAACTCACCAACGACGTTTGCATGTGTTTACTCACCCTTCCGGCGCCTAGAGGGATCCAAAAGGAATGGGGACATCAAGGACGGAGTTGGTGAGCTTGGCTCAACCGCGATCACCTCGGCCAACGCGGTACGCGCGCGCGCGCTTCGCCCCCAAGCAACGACCGTGGCGAGGACGTGGTGGGACGGGGACGGGGTGAGAAAACGTGGACGTGGGGCACCAAATCTTCGGGTTGGAGCGGACGAAGGACTGTCTTAAAAAGGTTCTACCGTTCTGCCGTCTCCGTCTATGGGTCAAATAATGGCAATGTAGAAAATACCGCGCCCTACCGGGGTCTTGCATTTGAAATATTTGAACAAACAGCTATGCTTTCACTTTGGCGATTGATAGATCCCGTCGTCGGTGTTCCCCTCTCACAGCTATAGGGTCTCGTTCTTGCCACACAGCTACACAGCCCTAACTGACCTCCCCAACATCATTAGTTCATGTCAGGTCAATCTCGCGATGAGAGCTGATAATTAGTCTATGGACTTGAACAACCCGTGACCCGTGTCAGTAGCTGTATTCACGCAACAGTGTAACACCTGGATGCCTCAACAACCTCTTTCACTGTGGATCCTTCACCAACGGATGACCAAAATGTCTGTTCCTGCCTCTGGAACCCACCCAAACTCCTAAAACTGCCAAAGATGCGGGATGGGCACCACATCATCCCGGGTGACCCCGACGGTCTCGGCGCCCGTGTCTCGGCGTGTCGTGTCTTGGCGCCCCGACGTCCACGCTCATTGCTTCGATGTGGCGAGCCATCCCTGGCGCAACGCGGCGCAGGAAGCTGAACGGAGAAGAGGAACGTGGTTCTTTTCCCCATTGTTACTAGCAAGAATGCTTCTAATTGCGATGCCAGGAGCCCCTAATAGCTTCTTGCTCCTAGTAGCGATGCCCTTTGTTCCTAGTAGCTTCTTGCTCCTACTAGTAATGCCATGTAATGCCCTTGTTACTATTAGCAAGAATTGCTCCTGAGCCATTTCGCCCAAGGAATGGAGTATGGGGGACACCAGCCAAGGCTTTTTCGGTCGTTGCTGCTTTCTGGGGCAGCGGAAGCAAGGTTGCTTGAAGACTGTACGCTGTATGGGTTTTGGTTTGTAGCGTTTGTGTTACACATCAATTGTTCTATTTGTTCGTTTTCGGAGGAATATATTTATAATTGTAGAAGGAAGGAACGTGGTGTCCGGTGTCCGTGGTTGAGGAACATTTCATGAAAGTTCATGAAATGTTGATGTTCAGAACTTGTCATGATGTCATGAGTCCACTTTTGACAAGCTATATTGAAGGATCAAGAGTGTGCACAGTGGAACATAAAACCTTTCAAGTCACTTGGATCTACTCAAACCGGCTCGGTCACCAGCTGCCGGCCTTCTCCTGTACTGGACCACTGGACATCTCATCGACCAAAGGAATCCCTTGTTCCTCACCACCCAGCTGGGGGCGCTCTGTCGAGCTTCATTCAGGCTCTACCCCCAGCTGCAGTGAATTTCATTTAATCCAATCCATACAATATACTTCCCCCCAAACAAACAAGATTCACGATATTTCTGGAGTCCGTTCATCGTTTCCAAGAACCGCCGTTCGCACGTCCCCGAACTGCCCAACTCCTCGCCTTTTGGAAGTGGTGATAATTCTGAGGTTTTCCTAGGGACCCCAGACTGAACCCTTCACCGGTCCATAACCGGTCTCATCATTCCTTGAGCCAAATCCGACAGGGTTTCATCTGCAACATCGAACACCGACCGCGAAGAAAAAGAACAAGAACATCATATTCTTGAACTTGGAAGGAACCTCGAATGACCTGGATGGTGGAACATGTTTGGACTGGGTGTCTAAATGAGGGAGACACATTGTAGCGGATTCACGATTTACCAAAGATCTTGCTTCAACACAATCCCAAAAAAGGGCGAGATGTGCGAAGGGCTCGGACACTCCGAAGTGCCCAAAAGGGGCCACTGGGAACCATGCTTCCCTACTGTTTTGGGCCAGACACTCCCTGGCCGCCCTACCCGGCCCCCCGTTGCCTCCATGAGGGCATAGATTCTCAGAGGAAAACAAGGAAGCAACACAACATGAAAAACATCTAATCTTGCACCATGAGCAAACACTGCGAACACTGACCAAACTCCCCGAATCTTCCAGAATCTAAATGATCGGTTGATGCAAAGCCACTTTTGGAGGGAGCCTGTGGAGCGCGAATCGCCGTTTGGATCAGGTCGAACTCCAATCCTCGACTCCCGGCCGTACAGCGCCGGCAGCGCTGTTTGGCGCCCTGTTGGGCGCCCCGGCAGCACCCGCACCACCCGTCGCCTCCTTCATGGCTGCCACCTGTTCCAGGGACTTGCAGCGAGACGTTCAAACGAGCCAACGCTGGAGGGCAATTGGTAGTGGAATTCCTGGGTGAAACCAGGTGAAACGGTAGAAGATGTGAAGTTGGAAGGCCTGATTTCCTCTTGACCTCAGATAAGAGTTTCTTTGTGATACAAGTTGGATGAAGGCCTGGGCTGTCTTGATCGAGGTCTGCAAAGACACTCACACGCCGACTGTGGATCACTGACCTGAATAGTCCCAAGAGCTTCTCAAACAGTTCCGCTAGTCTTGTTATGGGATATTTAAAGGTTTGGACCTGGATCCATGCTTACTATCTCTTAAAATCTATGGAAATACATCTTTGGGGTCACCCCAACTTTGTTGTCCTCAGGATCACTATGTTGACACTCCAATGGTTTCTTCTTGGAGTCCATCAAGAATGAAACGCTGACGTCTATTTGTGTTATTTACTGTACCACCCAGTAACTGCAAGTGCTGCTAGGTAGGTAACGACTCCATTCCTCACGCACAAGCCGTTTTGAGCAGCCAAACTTGGCACTGTCCATGCTTCCTATATCTTGCTGCACTTGCATATTTCATAGCGACTCAGCATGAATCTGGTGCAATTGCTCTTCAGCACACAAAATCAACCCACGATTCTACAGTCATGCAAGCTGGATCCTTTGTGTTCGATCAAAAGCTTTAATAGAATAACATAATTCGAGACCGGAGCATCTTGGTGTTCCTTTCGTTCATTCTTTGTCACGTCATGATACCAGTCCGACCTGATCAAAACCATGATCCCTTCATGTTTTTGCTGCACCTTCATGTTGGTCCTTCTTTTTCTCAACATCTTGGAGCAAAAGTTCCACCATTCCCACCATCAAAGTGGCCTCAATGGCCGAAATCCGTGCTTCGTTGCCTTTTCAGAACGGATCCATATATGCAGCTGCAGCAGTCAAAGCGATAAACTCCGCAGTGGAACCTCCCTGTGCGGACCGGATCCTCCATGGGGAATACCGTGCGCCCCCGAGTCTCGCAGCTCGATCTCCGGAGGCTTCACAGTCCGTACAGCCCCAAGGGTTGGGCCGGCAGAACAGGGCGGAACAGGGCGGAACACCGAACACTGCGGTTGGAGTGGATCTTCCAGCCTTTGGGATGTCTTTGTGGATCTACTCTCCAAGTTCTTTTGGAGTGATGGTTGATTCATACCTGGAGTCGCCTGGAGTCTTAATAGATCTTAATAGTATGCAAGTTCTATTTTTAGGGGCACGGCATACATCGGCATACGCATATTCAAATGACATCCTCAAACGGTGAGCACTGAGAACTGCACCCTCATTGACAACTTCAAAGGAGCATGTGCCAAATACGGCCAGTTGATTGACAAGCAGTTTTTTGTTTTTAATATGATATATTATTGGTTGTTTGAGCTCGAGATTGCAGCTTCTCCAAAGGCCGAAAATATATAAAAATCGGTTCGATTCGTATCTCATCCGGACAAGACGTGCAGGAAGCAAACAAAAACAAGAACAACAAAATACCTCTCTCATGGTGGAAATCATCATCAAAGTCAGGTCATTGGCATGTCGGATTGACTGCAAACGTAGTCGTGACTACGTTGTCCAATGCCAAAGACCGAAGAAACGTCGTGTTCCAGCAGAACATCGTTGGTTGACTCTCCTGCTTCCGGAACCGGATTCCAACCCCTCCACCGCCGCACTGAATGGTACGTTCGACCAACAGTGCCTCCTTGGAAGTTGGCAAACAACATGTGGTGGTGTTTAAGAGCTGACTCTCTTAAACCTATGTCATCCTATGTCTGATATGGCCCTGAAGCAGGTAGTATCCGGTAGATACCGTAGCTCTTATATTCAAGAGTTACTGCTAGAGATGTTCTGTCTAATCTGGATGGTTTTAATCTTTCTGGCTCTCTGCTCTCTCCTACTAGCCTGTTGCAATCACTAAGATGGGAGAAAACCGACAACAAAAAAAAACAAGAATGCATGGAAGGGCTCCTTAGGTCTGTGTAAACTCAATAAGCGAAATGGGTATTCAATGTGACATCTTACTAGGAACAAGAAGCTACTTATATGATTGTTTGCTTATCAAGTGATTCAAGTCCTTTTGTTCTCAGACTCACCCAAGCACCTCTCCACCCCTTGAGAAACACCCAACCCAGCGAGGATCATCCAAACCGGTGACTCGGTAACTTGCCAATTTCTGGATACCAACGAACGATCCACAAACAACACAAACAATGCACAGGATGCAGGTGGGAAAGGTGGATGTCGGACGGTGAAGTGTCAAAGGACACTCAAAGGTGGCACAGGTCGTGCAACCGATGACCAATAATGATGAGCTGCTGAACAACTTCCTACATGTTCTGCTAGAGTTGAGGCTTTGTAAACAAAGCATCATCAAGCTGGTTTGGTGGTTCAGCATCCAAGGCATTTTAGGGCGTCAGTTCGTCTCCTTCGTCAGTTCGTCGACTCAGAAGGTCGTCACCTTCCCCCGGTCAGCAGGTCACTACCGTCTCTGTGTCTCCAAAACACAAGACCTGCACAAAACACCCTCCTGGCGTGGACCAATTAGATCATTAGGTGCGAAGAACTTCACACTCACATTGTGGAGTTGAGTTGACAGCTTTCCCTCTGCTTCCAAGAAGTGCAGTTCCAAACTCCCACTTTGCACTATGGTAAGCCAAAAAAACCAGCTGTGCTTCGCTTAAAGCAAAGCCACAGCATGGAATGGCTTTCACCATCCAACGCTCACTGATCGCCTGCGACAGGGGTGAACCGAAACTATCAAAACTTTGCACATATAGGGACTTTTTGGGAAGCTACTAGAAGCTTCTTGTTACTACTAGCAATGGCCTCCACCCTAGTAGCGATGGCCTCCAACCTACTAACAATTGTTACTAGTAGTAGTGGCCTCCAACCTAATAGTGATGGCCTCCAAACCTAATACCTTCTTGTTCCTAGCCTTTGCACGAAGATTCTCTACACCCTCCTGTCTCTTTAAATGTGTCTCCAGTCGATGACCCCCAATTGGCTTTTGCAACAAACAAGTGGCTTTTGGTGTTCTACAGATCCCCGCATTGAACTGCCTGCATCTTTGGGTTCTTGGATTTCATACTGCATTTATACTGCTTGGTCTTCTGACAATGGTACCAAGATATAACCAGTTAAAAACTGCTCTCATGAATCCAAATTCTGAACCACTGGGTTAGACGGTTAGACAGTTGGCTCAGGAAACTATGTCATAGGATGTTATAGGCTACATATATACACGACCACAGTTTACTTTTCCCACGCGTTGCAGAAAGTTTGTCTACAAATGCAAGGAACTCATACCTACAATTACCTCTCGGGGCCCCGACTCTCTGTTCCCTCGCCAAACCGACAGGAACAGAGAGCCCCCC
>CAXAMN010021795.1:524170-554021 GCA_963970005.1 Durusdinium trenchii | reverse complement strand
AAAATGCAAAACTCAACCTTTCGGCTTGCCGTTCTTCTTGGCTCCACGTCCCCCTGATCTGCAGGGCCTTAAAGGCACTGCTGGCTCAAGGGTTGGGCTCTTGCGATACAAGTTCAGGTAAGGAACAAGGGATGAATTCGACAGAGAGAGATCTGCTAACTGTGCTAAACCGTCGTTCAAATATATACGGGCGGTACGGGCAGCTGCCCACCGCCCCTGGACAAGGAGGGTGTCGAACGATCCGTGGTGGTTAAAGTGGAACGTCGCCCCACTCCGTCTTAAACTGTAAGGTCTGAAATGCTGGTCAGTCAGGTGTAGTGCATCAATGGCTCGAGCAAATAATGCTCGCCAAGCATGAGGTTTGAGAGTTAAAAAGGCTGTTGGAGGATTGGACTGTTTCCAACGCCACAAAGCTGGGAGGATGGATTGCTCATGTAAGGTGACGCTTTCGGCCGCTCCTTGGCGCGCTCCTCCCTTAGTAAGGCCTAGAGACAGCACCGCCGGTCCCTTTGGTCCAGGGATGAACACATCCTTTGCCCGGAGGCTCAAGAGTTCTCCTGTACGCAACAAACCGAAAAACGCGACACGCAGCGACAGACAGAAGGCGGGGCATTCATTAAAAATTGACCACCCACAGAGAGCATCCAGAACCTGAAGGGTGAATGGCGGTGCCCGATTAGGGATCTCCACCGACGTCCAAGCTTTCAACAACCGCCAACTGGCAGGGAGTTTTCGCTTAAGAGACGGATCACGGTCTTGGAGAGCTGCCAGAGTGTTGTTGGCAATCGATTTTCCCTCACCTGTGGCCCACAAATGTTCAAGGTAGTCACTGACCAGGCCATCGAGGAGGTTTTGCCGCTCCCTGCCAACCAGTCAAAAAAGCGGTTTAAGCAGTCTGTATATCGTTCTCTTGTGCGAGGTTGAACTGTGAGCCCTTTGAGTGAACCTAATTTGCTTCGGACTTTCTTGCGCTCCTGTTGACTTTTGCCTTCCATCACTTTTGTGGTCTTTTTCCCCATTTCCGATGTAATGGTCTCCGCGAAGGCCGATCGGCCGGGTTCTGGTGCGTGTCCACGTAGGCCCACACACCAACAAGTCCACTAGCCAACTGAAGCGCTCCAATCCTACACAAGGTTCTTCTCAACCGGCGGCTCGACGATCTTCCTCTTGACAACGCATGCAACACCACAAGAGAATCAATGAGATGTAAGAAACGGCATGCTCCTTCTTCAAGCTCCTTCAACCTCCAAACTATGGCTGTCTTGACAGCACGCAGCTCTAAGGCGTTGATGTGCTCTGCGTCACCTGTCCAGCGCCACCCTGCCACATCTTTCCATCGCCAGAGCTTGCTGGGGATCGAAGCTCGTAACCTGTGGTATCTGGCTGGGAGATCCGTCCCCAATTGAAGCAGGATGTCTTCTCCCTTGACGGAAACTTGACCTAACAGCCGCGGCACCAACCCCACAGGGGGCGCCCCTGCCTTGGTGGTTTGACGAATGGGAGGACGAAGCAGGAGGCTTCCAAGGTTCTGTTCCTTTCCCGGGGTCAACCGTAGAACCAGCGTCTCCACGTCAAGGACTGGCAAGAGGCCAAGGGTACGAAACAAGCAGTAAAGCAAGTAGACAACCACCGGAATCGACCAACTGTTGCCCAGCAAGCGGAGCCGACAATCATTGTGAGCTGGCTTCCCTTCCATGCTTTTGACCATGCATCGACGGGTATAGTCCATGGGGAACCCAAGAATGGCCTCCCTCTCCTTGACGGATGGAACCCGAATTTGGCCTGCACGGTTCACCACACAGTTTTCTGCTCGGTATTGGTAAGGCGGGAAGCGGTGAAGATCCGCCTGCCATCGGGCAACTGCATCCGGTGGGCACAAACTAAGGCCCGCAGGTCGGCGTCCCGGCTGAGGAGACGGCCTAGCAGTTGTAAACGTGGGAAAGGGACTGTCCGCACGAACACGATGCCATCCAGCCTCCAGGAAATCTTGCTCATCTATCGTCGCCGCCAACTCAACGCGTCCCTGCACTGGGAGAGGACCTTCCCTCCCGTGAACCACAGTTGCGCCCGGCATGCTCCAAGGATCCCAGCTGCACCAATACAACCTGGGTCGCCTTGCAAGACTCACTTTTCCTGCATCTATCAACCACGGAGTAGTCCCGTACGCCTGCGACATGGTCTCACAGTCCTGGACGTCCATAGAAGCGACATTCTCAATGAGCCGGTGCACCGGGCACCAACTGAAATGCTTTCGAATCAAAGCTTCAACCCTAGGGATGTGTTGAAAGAGGTTAGATCTCAGATCTCGAAGCGCCCCCTTCCGATCGACATTGAGCGCTGACACGCCTTGGCATGGCGGCCCAGCTCCTAGAAGCACAAGCCCTACGCTGGCAAAACGCAGCCTCCATTCAATCACCTGCTCCTCCGTGATCGCGGCGACATCCTCAATGCAGACGACATCCGGGAAATACGACTCCACAACACGATTGGCCTCGGGTGAAATCTCAACGGACACATATCCCCCCACAGGCACGCGCAGCGCGTCCAGAGCTACCCTCAGGGCACCTATTCCATCGAAGAGTGACACGACGAGAACCTGGTCTATCTCTTCCGGTTCAACGGCGTCTCCACGACATTCTGCCTGACAAGCTGCAACGCCAAAGGGGCTAAGCTCTCGACTAACACACAGTCCACCTCCAGTAGTAGAGGCATCACTGGCCGTGACCAGCTCTGAAGCGCTCAACCTAAAGTCCATGTAAGCCAACGGGGTCAAGGCAATGAACCGCATCAATTCAAGCACCACCGCAACGGGCAGGGGTCGCCTACACCTTGGTCCCCAGGTACCCAGCTCAGTCACCTGCCTCCAGATGGCATTCAGCCCTGACAGCAAAGGTCGCCGGAACATCGCAATGTAGACGAAGCCACCTCCAACTGCCTGCAACTCCCTCTGTGACGCTTTCCCTGCAATACAGAGCTCCAAGGCGAACCTTACATACCTACCCACCTTGTCGACCTTGGGTGACGCACGGCCCAGGTCCCCATCAACCCAGGCTCCCTGCACTTCAGCTTGCACTTGTTGAGTGACGCCTTTCTTGGGATGACGTGGGAGGCCCAATTGCTGGTAGGTCTCCCTTACTGCCAGAGTCCAGGCTGACGGAGTTCCCCTCAAGGTCTCTGCTAGCGCCCTATCCACTTTGTGCAGCTCGTCATAGTTGTCCAGGTACACGCGGTACTGGTGAGGTGCTGTGCTCTGATGACGATCTCGGCGAATCTCCTGTTGTCGGCCTGCCAACTGCCTTTCTCCTCCCAATGCCTGCTGAATGACTCTGCGGTGGACATGCTGAGCAATTGCCACAGAGTTTATGAACCCCATGGGCAACACTCTGCTCACCAAATGCCAGCCTGTGCCCGAATAACCTGCTGGGAGACCCTCTGGCGGGACCTCCCTTGCAAAACCCATGAAATTAACGGTCAACTGCAGTCCGAAATAGGTAGAAAAAACACCTCACGTCTTCTGACGACGTGAGGAGGAGTTCTCCGTCACCTAAAACGGTGCCAGCCATCCCCGTGACAGTGGGTAATGTGGAGGTGTCTCCGACAAGGTTTCGACAAAGACCGTTGGTTGGGACAAGGTTCATGATTAGTCGGCATACCTCGAATTCTTCTCCTTTGTCATCCAACGCCCTTTCTCCCTTCTCAACTGCAAACAGACCGTTAAGTACAGGCCTATCACCAACATGGTAAAGCTGCTCTCGCTTCATGAGCCCACACACTCCCCGCTCGATCAATCCCAGGCACACCTCGGCCCAGTTCGTCTGGCTCACCATCACGGCTGGCGTCTTGCTCAAGCGCTGATCCTGAGGCGGGAGCAGAAATTTCTCGAACTCAGACACGTACGAGAGGGTTCCGCCATCACAGAAGTCCCCCAGCTCTAAACTCCCTACCCCCTCGGGAAAGGCGGCTGCTATCATCTTCCACTCAAAAGCTCGAGCGACGCGAACCTCCTCACCAGAATAGCCAATACCCTTTGTTGCAAAGAACTGGTCAAGACAAACTGGGGGAAGCACCAACCGGGAAATCTCACTGCTCTCCACCACCCTCTTGAGTCTCTCAATTATCCTCCTCTGCACCTTGTTGACCTTCTTCAGTCCCCTCGACTCAACCCCATAAAGGCTGTTCAAACCCCTCACGACCAAATCCAAGGTGGGACACGCTTCCAAGCACTCCTTCAACCCCTTCAGGAAGTGGGAGAGGAAAAACCCCCTCCGTGGACTGCCCGCAACGCGTGGTCTGTGACAACACCTCCAGGGATTGCGATAGTGCCGGCCCCACATCCTTCAACGAGCATTCCTTTTTTGCGCACAAGTTCTGCAAGATCATTCGACATTGGCTCCATTGTCCAGGCTCTGTCTTCTGATCCTCCCCACGGCACGGCGTCAAAGCCAGTCGTGGAGCCACTTCACATGCAGGTTGGGAGTGATTGCTCAACTCCCCTGTACTTTCCTCAAAAACCTCATCTTCAGAGCTTCGGCGCTGTCCGTGGCCCATGCCTACAGATTGCTTCCTCTTCCACCCTGAATGGGAGGGTTCCTCCTCCTCCCCTGCCCAGCCTAAGGAGCTTTGCGACCTCTTACGGACCTCCAGCTCCTCCCCAGGCTCATACAGCCCTGCTTTCTCCCAGCTGTCGCTGGCCTTCCGGCGGCATTCCACCAAAAGCTCATCAATCGCTCTCTCAAGCCTCTCCTCTTTCTTCTGCTCTTCACCCTCTTCATTCCTGGCATCCTGACTCCTCTCGTTTGACAACCCTTCTTCTCTTTGCCTCTTTTTGGACGTGCTCAAAACCTTTCCTCCCTCAGCCTCCCTTCCTAATTGTCGTCTTTTTGCTTCTTTCCCCATTTCTGTTTTTCTTTTCCTTTGCCCTTCTCACCTCCTTTTGGCCTTTGGGATGGGTCTGAGGTAGGATAGGCCTTTCCACGTCCTTTGGGTTGTCCTTCTGCTTCTACTTTCTGACCGAGACCATGGGGGCGACTTCCAACTGTCCGGTTGCGAAAGTCATCCCTCGCGCTGCGAGCGGCCTCCATCTGCTCAGCTGGTTCCGCCATGCGAACACGCTCCGAATTGACCAACTCCAGCTGGCGGGAAACTGAGTAGTGCCCACCACGCAAGGTCGACTCGAGGCTCTTTGCCCTCTGTACAAGCATGTCGAGCGCAGCTGCCACCTTCCGGCGCAGGAGCAGGTCTGAGACCTGCGCGACAGTCAGGATCTCCTGCCAAAGCACCGGACTTGCCAAGCTCTGTAAGTGCTGGTGCACGTACATCGAGAACAGCGGGCTCAGCTGGTCTTTTGACATGCTATGGAGCTCACCGCGCGAGGACAGGAGATGCCCCCGAACGTTGTCAAGCGCCTGCGAGGTGAGCGCCCCTGGACATCGCTCGCTCAACTTCCGCACCCTCCTGGTTTCTTCGAAAAGGGGTCCGTCCTCCTCCGACCCCGTCTTGTCCTCGGTGCTCGATGAAGAGGATGAACCTGATTCGCTTGACTCGGACCTCTTTTTCTTCTTTTCCTTCTTCTTGCTAACCCTGCGCGCCTTCTTCATCAATCTCCTCCTCCGTGGCACGTTCGGATCAAGGCATGTATGCCCAAAGATCGCCCGGGCTGTTTTCTGCCCTCTCTCTAGCTCCTCAGTCTCCTCCTTTTTGGCCAGGAGCTCATCGAACTCTCCCTCGGCCGTTCGCTCCTTTCTCTTTCGCTTCTTTCTTTTCTTCTTCACCTCCTGCTCCTCTGCAACCTCCTTGGCGGGCTTGTCCACCTCTTTGGGAGGCACATCACCTCCCCTTCCTTTGCCTCTTGCCACTGCCATCTCTCTCAAGCCGGCCAGCTCGTCAACCTCCTCTTCAACTCTGCTCTTCGCTGGGGTCAAGTTTGTATGCCATGGCTTTGTGGCTATAGATGTGTCCCAATACCCTTTGGCATGGAAGTAACCATCTCCTGTGGTCAGCTGCCCGCACTCCTTAGGGCATACATGGACCCGAACCTTCCGGGCTCCTCCTCCACCATAGCGCTCCAGGATCTTATCCGTCAAAGTTCCTGTCAACTCGAAGTCCATCTCCTCCTCGCTTGGCCTCAGGCCGACCACTCGCCCTGCAATCTTCACATGCCCCCCATAGTGCGAGGCCTCTCCAAGTTCAATGATGTCAAGCTTCCTCAAATTGTCTATTGTCAATGATGCCAACGAATGATATTCTTCCACCACTGGTTTTTCTTCTTCTTCAATCTCCTCCGCTCTGCCGCGTGCAGGTCTCCTCATAGATCTACCCCGTGACAAAGCCGCGGATGGCCTTCTCATCTTGGGAGCCATGACTCCCTTCACCAACGCCCTCTGTACTGCTTCCTTTCGTGCAGCTCCTGTTTGGCGCGTTTGGTTATCCCCTTGTTGGTGCTCTCAGTCCAACGCGGGTGATGCGAATAAGGGATGCTTCCTCGCCACCCTGAACCCTGAGGTGCTCCACGTCCTCCTCCTGGCTGAACAGGCGGCACTCTAGGTGGTGGGTGATCTGGCGTCCTCGGTGACCTAGGCTCTCGACGACTTGGCCTTGGCCTCAAATAGGTCTCACGCTGAATCCCGCTGCTGGGCCTGGCGGAACCGGGGGTCTCCTCACACACTGGCCTCTGGGAGATATAATCTTCCCTTTTCTTCTTTCTCACTACCGAACCACTAACAGATCTCGACTTGGAGTCCTTCTTCTTATCTTTCCTCTTTTCCTTCTCCTTCTGATGCTTCGGAGTCCTCGATCTGCTCCTCTTCGACTTGTCCTCTTCTTTCCTCTTGGGCAATGTCTTCTTCTCCTCAACCACGTGCACTGTTTTCTCCCGGACCTCTTTCTTCTCTGCTCCTTCGGCCTCCTCACGCTCTTCCTTCTCCTTTGACCTCGGCTTCTCCTCCTTTGGAACTGCCTTTCTACCTCTGTCCTCTCCGTGAGCTTTCGAACTCTTCTCCTTCTTTTCGCCCTCAGTTGGCTTGGGAGATCCCTCTCCCTTCGAAGCCTTACTGGGAGATGACTCTCCCTTTGCAGGCTCGTCCTCCTCCTCCTGGACCAAGCGACCAACTGAGTAGAAGGCAGTGTCCAGGATTTTTGTCACCTTGGCCTCGGCTTCTCGGGTTGGAGGAATGCGAGGGCTCGAGATTAAGGCCCAAAGACGGTCCGCGCTGCCGCACACCGTACAGCGCCCTGCCAGTAAGTCCCACTTCGCGCAAGTGGAACAAACAGGCATGAACCCGTTTGAGCCCAATGCTACGTGGAACATTCAACTGTTTCGTGTTTAGTCATGTGGTCATTAAACCATATAGTCATATAGACTATATAGATAATAGATATATTTACCGCATTTATCACTTCACATCTAACACTTTTTACATCACTTTACATCACATCTAGCACTGCTTTCTACCACTTTTCAGTTTTATCACTTTACAGCCAACACATACTGCTGTTCCAACATGGTTGATTGGCACATCTGCATGTAGGAACAGTGGAGCTCCTTGTGGGTTCCGTACCTCCCTGGGGTCTCGAAAAGCCAGGAGAACCTCTCCATCAAAGGTATCTTATACCTTTAGATCCAAGATTAATTGCGATCTGCATGTGAGCCACTCTAAAAACCTGCAGTCACTCCCTATGTCGTATCACTTTCCTTGCGCGAGGCCTTACGCGCTGCTTACGCGGCCCTCACTTTTGCTTACGCAAAGCAAACTTCCGAAATGCTTACGCGAAATGCTTACGCAGTCTTACGCAACCCAGGGTTTTGCTTACGCGGAATTCGATATGACAAGGTCCTTACTTAAGATGTAAAGGCAGGTTTTTAGAGCCTCTCATTTGAATACCTATCCTCATGCGTAGTAGGGAGGCCATCGCTGTTAGGTTGGAGGCCATCGCTATTAGGTTTGGAGGCCATCACTAGTAGGTTGGAGGCCATCGCTAGTAGGTTGGAGGCCATCGCTATTAGGTTGGAGGCAATCGCTATTAGGTTGGAGGCCATCGCTAGTAGGTTGGAGGCCATCGCTAGTAGGTTGGAGGCCATCGCTATTAGGTTTGGAGGCCATCGCTATCAGGCTTGGAGGCCATCGCTATTAGGTTGGAGGCCATCGCTAGTAGGTTGGAGGCCATCGCTAGTAGGTTGGAGGCCATCGCTAGGTGTCGGCCCAAGCACCTTCCAGCTGGTACACCTGAGCCAGCTAATGGCTTGGGAGGGAGCGCATTGCCCGGAGCCATGGATATCCCTGGTACCTGACAGCGAGACCATTTCGCTGGCAGGAAAAGCATGGTTCTTTGACCATACAATGGATGCCTACAGCTGCACCACATGGCTGCGAGGACAGCATTTCTACCTCCGAGGCATCCGCTTGACAGGTGACCAATTCACATTGATTGCTGCCCGCAAGCTTTCAGAAGGACATCAGGTGATTGTTGACGCCTCGACTGCCGTATATCGGCCCCAAGGCCTGCTGGACAGTGATGCTTCCACTGATGTGATCGATGTCTGTGCTGGCCTTTCGATCATGTCGGCTGGATACCCTGGTATACAATGCAAAGTTAGGTGCCATGTTGAGATCAACCCACGCTATGCAGCATGGCTCAAGGCCAAGCAGGTTCCGGTGATCATCGGTGACGTCAATCGCACCACAGTTCACAAGGCACTGGTTCCCTTTGCTGAACCTCCGTGCATCGTTACAGGTGGATTTGCTTGTCAGCCCTTTTCCCAGCTTGGTGACCGGCGACAAGAGTTGGATCCTCGAGCTAAGAGCTTTGAAGGCATGATCAAGATTTGCTACTTGTTTCAGCCCGCTGCCATGATCATGGAATGCACAAAGGAGGCTTTCACATCGCCCTGGGTACAGACGACACTGCATGCTCTGAGTCAGGCCACTGGATACTCGCTGCAGCAACAGGTTTGCCAGTTGCAAGAGTTTTGGCCAGCAAGGCGCACACGATGGTGGGCAATGCTAGTTCACCCGCAAGTGAAGATGATGACGATCCAACAATTTCCTAGCCTGCCATTCGCACCATCTTTTCGTCATCTCATTCCGACCTTGGCGACCTGGAATCCGGCTCAACTGCAAGAGTTGACCCTGACAGCGCATGAGCTTGCCGTGTTTGCCGACCAAGAGGGGGGGGGCTAGGGAAGAACTCGGTGAATCCCACGAAACCCTTGTCCACTGCTTTACATGCTTGGGGATCACAACTCACGGCCTGCGCTTGTGGGTGTCGTTCAGGTGGTTTCTCCCCCCAGAGGATTCAAGACAAAGGACTGTATGGAGCTTTGATCCCAACCTCAGGTACAACCACCATTCAGGGACACGTCATCCCCAATATGAGGCACATCCATCCTGATGAAGTTGCAATCCTGCACATGGTCCCAACCAAGCACCTCGACAATAAGGAAACACGCCAACTCAGGCTTGAACTCACTGCCCTAGGCCAGATGGCCTCGCCGGCCCAAGCTGTATGGCACGTAGCCCAGGTAGTCCAAGCACTGAGGCAGACCTTCGGCTTGCCCATCCATACATCCCTGCCAGAAGAAGGGCTCAAGAAGCTTGTGCTCGCCACGTTTGAGGCCCGTGATCAGATGCTGCAGCCATTTGAGCATACCAGAGAATCTGTTCTCTTTCAGCAAGCAGTTCTAGCTAAGTTCGGATTGAGCTTTGACCCGCCTCTAGGCCCTCGACAAGTGATCGTTGCATCTGTTGCCAGTGGAGATGTCTCTCCAACACGAGGTCCCCTAAAACGGAAAGCCGAGTCATCCGACCACACCGAGGTCGCTCCAGCCCCAATCTCAGGGGTCACAGCCACCGGGGGAATTGAGTTCTTTGCCAATCGACCGCATGTGCCTGAAGGCCTTTTGTATGCTGAGCCTTCGAAATTCCGACAGGTATCACAACACGTTGATGCAGAGCATCCTCCTTTGTCCACAGCACGAGGCAAGGGAAAAGGGTACGCAGGAGGGGGTTCCTCACTACCCCCACTCGTTGAGATCCGCCAGGTCACAACGGGTTGAAGGGCCCGATTCCGAGCGATTCGATTCAGAGCCTGCCGGCCATGACTGTTTGCTCGACACGCACACCATGGGTAAGCTGATGCCTACTGAGTCCTTCCATGTTGTCGTATGCGTCCCTGGAGCAGAGCCTCACAGAGTCAAGGTTAGCCCTGGTACCACGGTGGGTCAGCTGTCACAAGCTGAAGCCAAGGTTGATACCCTTGTCCAACCGATCGCCATCACAACCCTCACAGGCATTCCCTTGGCGTTGAACTGTCCGTTGACCGTAGCTGCATGGTATGTCATCCAAGATGGTGCTGTCCACACACTGCCCAAATGTGCCCAGGTACATGCAGAACAATGTCTTAGCATAGACCTCCAAGGGACCACTCGTCTGCAGGGCCTCATTCGTCAGGGACCACTTGTCGCAGTTGATGAGATGTGCTTTTACGCCTCCCTGGTGAGAAACCAAGGTCATCAAATCCAGATTGCCACTCCCTTGGTGCTAGATGAACCTGATGATCAGCACCAGGAGCTTGCTTCGTGGGCAATGCAATGTAAGCATGAACATGAGATCAGCCCAGACACGACAGAGTTTCTGGTGCCAGTCCTGCACATGAGTCATTGGAGTCCCATTGGCTTGTCCGTGTCCGACCAAGTCGCCGTCATGCATGTCCCGCAGGAATTGATGCAGTCAATTTCAAGCATCGTAACAGATGAATGCGGTCCCAATGAAGTGCAGTTCAAGTCATTCATTTTGCCGACAGCCTTTGCAGCCGATTGCGGTTTTCAAACAGTTAACTGGATGTTTGCAAAAGCCATTGGAACCACCACCCCGCATGCCGTTTCTCCGGCCCAGGCTGATCAATGGAGAGTGCCGTTCGCATTGAAGCTACAGCAAGAGGGCAGGCCAGGTCATGGAAACTGCACTCAACAGATTCGACTGGGCGGACTGAGGATGTGCCCCAACGACGATTGTTCTCCCAACCGACCTGTGCCTGTTGGAACATCAGTCCATAGCACAGACAACGATTCGGTAGACAGTCATTTGCTCCCGCTACTTGCACCAGTCAGGGTTGAACACCGGATAGACACAGGCCTCGCCAGGGGTTTCAGTCTCGGGGAGCTTGCTCAACTTGGCACTGTGACCATTCGTGAACACCAAACCATCGTCATGAACCTGCCTCATGGTTCCCGCGTCCAAGGACTGCTGCAACAGGGCTCACTCGTGGCAGATGACGAGATGCTCTACTACACTACCCTCGCCAGGGACGCTGGACTGCCGATCGATGCCCCTCTCGTCATAGACTACAGCGAGGCAGTTTGTCTGACACTCCAACGATGGGCCCTCAATTGCATTAGTATGAACGAAGCCAACCCAAGCATGGCTTCCTTCGCAGTGCCGGTCCTGGTTCAGAGTCACTGGAGCCCTCTGTTCATGCAGGTTGATAGCCATGAGATTGCCTTGTATGCCCCTCAAGAGCTGAGGCAGCACCTCTCGTCCATCAATTGGGGTTGCAGGGTCACTCAATCAGTGCAGATCGTCATTGTCGACATGCCGCATGAGTCCATTGCAGATTGTGGATTTCAGACCATGCATCGGCTTGTTGCCTGTCCAGCTGACCGAGCTAACGCATGCCCAATGCCACCTGCATTTGCCAAGCACCTTCGGGAATGCTTCATGGCCTTCGTATCCAGCCAACATGCCTCACGGGGTCAATGCTGTTTGATGGAAGTCCGCCTAGGAGGAACTATCCAGCCTGACCAATTGCTGCTCCAAGCATTGCTCAAGCAACATGGTGTCCATCAAGAGCGGCTTGGCACATGTGCATCCAGTCTTATCCAACAATTAGGAGCAGAGATGATCACCAAAGTCCTCAGTGGCCCTGCGCCTTGGAAAGATTTGAAAGCCGCTGCATCTCAGTCGAACCCGCCGATCCGCATTGTACTGGCAGCTGAACTTGACACAGCCGTGAAATCCCGACTTGCCACCGGTAAGCCTATGGGATCCAAAGCAAACAAAAAGCCGGCCACCAAGGCCTCGAAGCCTCCAGTCATTCCAGGTGCGGACCAAATCAAGCTGCCCGATGCCATCTTCGCTCAGCAAGACGGGCAGTTACTGCCCACCATACCGTTGCATAAAGTTGAGGCTCATGCTCAAGGTGTCGCAGTATGTAACATCCAAGATGTCCAGCACTTCCTGCATCTGTCAAGCCCGCTGTCAGCAGAGGGTATTGCGCTCCTCATCCTAGACCATGCAGATCCCAGGATCCCGACCACTGCAGAACACGTTCGACTCCCAGCTATGTCTGCGTGCACAGGAGAGCCTATGCTGGTGTCGGCTGCTCTGATTCAACTTGGGGCCAAACGAGTGATCCGGCACATTCCGACAGAGAGCTTCGCCCTTGAGGAAATACAAACCAAAGTCCTGAAGATCCTAGTCTACAAAGATGAATGGCCTGGCCAGTGGACAACGTTCATCCAGCACCCGGTCCGACACCTGTTTGACCATGACCTGATGAAAGAGCCAAGCTTTTTGCACAGTGAGCACATCCTAGATGTTTGGGATCGACAGACCTTAGATAGCAAACTGGCCCGCACGCCACTTGCCCAAGCCGAGGTCTTTGCCGTCCTCCTTCGAGTCACAGACAAGTTTGCCGATCATCTCATGCCACAAGCAGCAGTTGATGGCATCTACTTAGAGCCAAGGACCATGGACGGTCGCCGACCTGACCCTCAATATCATGTCATCTGGATGCCTCGCAAGACGCTCGCAGAGGTCAGACTGGCACGCAGCCAAACTGAGCAGCGCACCGCAATTGTGCGGATGGGCCCGCGCTTGGGGCTCCGGGTCGATAGGGATCAGGCAGAGAAAGTTCACATGCAGCATCGTCCGGACCTCATGTTCCTTGCTGGCCAGACGCTTCGGCCGTACAAGGTTGGACCTTTCCCCTATGGATCCACGAAAGCCTCGCTGTCTCAAGGGTTCAAGCACATGGGATGGAATGCCAGACCTGTCCAGCCGATCTCCCAAATGCAAGTAACCGAAGGAGTGTTCTGGCATGTCATGTCGCCACAAGAGCCGTCCCATTGGATTTATCAGATGAAGCATGGTGACATCCTCATTGCCACACTTGAAGATCCAAAGGAAGCTCCGGTGCCGATGACCAGCAACATCATCGCTTCCAGAAAGACCCTCTCGACCCTGGCTCAGAGTCAACAAGCCACATCTGTTGATCCGTGGCTGGCCAACGACCCATGGCAGACTGGGGTCACCGCGAAGAAGTCCAATGCCGGCGCTACCAGTCCGGCAGTAACACCAGGGCACCTCACTGCCCTTGAACAGCGGTTGGCGCAGAAGATCAATGCATCTGCCAGCGATCTCAAGCCAGATCAGATGCATGTTGACCAAACCGAGCGGATTGACGCCCTTGAAAGGCAGGTCACGTCGCTGACCCAAAACTTCTCGCAGTTTCAACAGCAGCAGTCGAAGGTCAACAATCAGATTGCCTGCCAGCTTCAAGGCTTTGAAGGGCGCATCGACACCAAACTGGAAGATCAAATGCAGAGAATTGAGGCGCTTTTGTCCAAGAAGATGCGCCACGAGTGACTATCTGTTGCTCACTGCTTAGGGGTTTGCACGTCACCAGTGCATAGGTGTCTTTCGAAGCAAAGCCATCAGTCCATGTCACTGGTCAATTCAGGGGTGCAGTCAGCTCGCGGTGGCAAGATCCGCGAACAGATCCGACATAGAGATCTCTACTGCCAAAACATCTATGCCTTCCTGCGCATCCGACGCCAGACCATCCAAAGTCGCGGCAAAAGTTCGTTGCGATGCTTCGTAGTGTTTGTTCACACTGTTTTTAGATATGGGGAAGCCAGACACCCGGGGCCCCCTGTTTCCAATTTGGGTAATAAAATTCCGGGCTTTCTCATTGGTCTGATCAATCCAACCGGCTTGCTGCACAAGGCAGAAATCATTAATTCGCTTCCCCAAGGGACGCAAGGTACCATATGGCTCGTATCCGAAACACACCTCACACCAGACGGGGGTACACAATTTCGTCGAGCACTCCAATGTACTCGTAGTCCATACAAGCTCCTCCACGGGGAGTATGTTCCTCCCAAGTCCACCACTCAATCCTATCTTTCAGTTCGAGGGAAGGAAAGGGGGGTAGGTTTTCTTGCGAGCACACCTGGCCGCCACCTCATGCATTCGTGGCCGCCAGAGATCGTCCAACAACAACGGTGCCATGTGGCAGGTTTTCAGTTTGGACAACAGTGGATTCAGGGAGGGGTGTTTTACGGCAATGCCTTTCAGAGCACCGGCCTCCAAACCAGAGAGCAGAACAATGCCCTCCTCTCGCATGTCGTCGATCGCATTCACTGCGGAGCCAAAGGGCCCAGGTTTATTGGTGGGGACTTCAATCATTTCATTGATGAACTTCCCAATGCCCAAACACTGCTGAGTCAAGGTTGGGAAGAGGTTCAACACCTTGCATACCGCAAATTCGGTCAGCATATTGAGCCGACCATTCAAAACAAGCACACCAAAGACCTGTTGTTCTTAAGTCCTGAACTGTGCCCACTGGTGACCGAAGTGCATGTGGAGTCAGATTGGGTTGCAAGCCACTCTGTTGTCTATGCGGTTCTCCACGATCATGCCCCCACACTTCGGGTCCCAATCTGGAAACAACCACGTCCAATAGACTGGTCCCAACTCATGCCAACTGGAGCACATCCCCTCGACCCGGTACAGATGGAGCCAGCAGAGTCAGATTTCACATCCTCCCACTCCACGAATGCTGATGCTAAGTATCGCGCTGTTTGGAGATCCTTTGAATCACAGATGGTCACCCAGGCCCGCAACCAGGGACACAACCTCCATGGGTCTCAAACCGGTCGTGGAGCAACCTTGACACGTTCTTGGATCACTGAACGCTTTGTCCCGCTGCGGCCATCACGACCAGGCAGTTTCACTCCGACATTTCATGGTCAAAACAACCTCCACACACATTGGGTCAAACAGCTCAGACGACTCCAAACACTGGCACAGATGCATCACTCAGGTCACGTCCCCAATGGTCACTGGATTGAACGTAAGTTGGGCCAATGGCGTGCAATCCGTAGAGCCACAGGCTTCCGGCCGACTTTTGAGCAATGGTGGAGCCAGAAAGCCAAACACATTCCAGGTTTGCCTGATAGTTTGCCATGTGTGCCCCCTGACGGGGACCTCGCGGGCCTATTGGCTCTGGACTTCCATAAGGACCTAGCCCACCTTGAACAACTTCTGTGGAAAACGCGCGCCCAGAAAGCCAAACAGGACCGACTGGACAACCCGCATCGCATTTTTCGTGACCTTGCGGCCGCACGGCCTGAACCGGTCCAGTCCTTGCTTGCACACACAATTGCCACCATCACTTCGATTGATTTAGAGGATAATGCCGTAGTTCTTGATACTGCAAATGCATTCGGGCACGATCAGCCCATCGAACATGATGGAAAGCCTCTGTCAGTCATTCACTACGACACCGACAACCCAGAGGGGCGTTTCGGGGGGTTTTGATGTTGAAATCAGAAATGAGGGTTTTGCTGATGATATGGGATTTCGGGCTGATGTCCCCTGGTCTTCAGACACTGGGTAGAGATAGAACATGTAGAAAAGAAAGTTCAGAGCAATATGATGGACCATGTGTGTGGCAGTGTGTGTTCTATGTTTTCTTGTATTTAATGCTTGTTCACACTTGCAGACTGAAGATGGGTATCATGTGTTCTGGCTCAAAGCAGAAGTGGCTCATTCAGATTGTGGGCCATATTGCGTTGGCCAAAGCCTCAGCCTAGTACCTGGCTCATATGAATTCAGACTGTGCGAGAGATGGGCATGAGCTGCTCTCTGGAATTTTGATTGGCCCCGCAGCCTTTTTGTGCTCGATCTTGGCGCTCAAGATGGCCAAGAAGAAGAGCAAGGTGGTTTGTCTCATGTCAACGTGATATGCGCAGTGTGTGCATCTTGCTTTTGAATGCAGGTGTGCATGGTGGTGTTGCCTGTGAAGAAGGCGAAAGGTCTAGCAGCTGTGGGGGTCTTGATCCCTGTGTGTGAGTGTTGCTTTTTTTTGTTTTCTGCTGCTCTCCAAGGCTCGACCAAAGGCCAACTTCCGCGCCAAAAGCAGCAGCAGCAGCAGCACCGCACCCCCAGCTGCAACCCCTGCAAAGCCATGTGAGACACCTGTCAAGGCGAAGCCGCCAGTTCCTGATGCTGGACAGAGAACCATCTTGCAGAAGCGGATGGAACTGAAAATGCTGGAGGCTGGCTTGCTTTCTGAAGCTTTGACCTGGATCATGTACAGTACTTTTTTTTGGTTTGCCTTTGGGAGGAGCAATATGAAAAGGCAGCCAAAGCTAGGACTCCGAAGTCCATGCCAGCGAGCTCTGCTGCTGCACCCCCTGGGCCAGCCCCAGCTGTCCAGCCTAAGGCGCCAAGTGGACCTGCAGACCCACGTCCCCCTGTGATGGAGATCAGGCGATTCTTGTTTGAATGTATGTTATATAGCTCAATTAAATGCTCAAATATGTGGGAGGCATGATGATGGCGCGGTGATGGTGATTCCGAAACCACCACCACCACAACATGTGGTTCATATCTGGAGGCTGTTGTTTTGGCACTCCAGTCATTTTTTGGTTTGTGTGACCTGCAGGCCAGAAGGGCCAATCTGGCATCCTCCCTGGATGCCTCCTCCGCCAATGTGGCATGCACCGTGCTTTCCTTGAAGAAGATTTAATTTTGTTTGCGGATCATGAATCTGTTAGGATGATGGATCCGTGGTGCCTTCGCCCTCCATGCCCTCCTTGGAGCATGGGCATGGGGCCATATGGCTGCTGGTACGAGCAGGGTCCTCAAATATGCATGGTTTCTTGATGCTATAACTTTTAAAATTTGGTTAGGCATCACTTGTTCAGGTACTAGCTGATGGATCAGGGACTGCGGCTGTGGTGAAAATGCTGTGGTGTACTGTGGTGCGTGCAGTGATGGCCAACTCTTTCCTTGTAGATTGAATAGCTGCTTCCTAGTCTGAGGCTCATGATGGTCCTGGACACAGACGTTGAATGCTTGCAGTTTTTTCTTTTGTTTTTTGCCCTTGAGCATTTCGTTTTTTGAGGTCAGAAGTGGGAGATCCCAGTTTGGGCCTTAGCTCACGCGCAGCTCAGCCTCGAAGGTCGGTCCCTGTACATAGCTCATGGCCATGTTTCATGACATGCTCATGCATGAAGTTCATGCCATGAAAGCATGCTAGGGACATGTGTTCATGTTAGGTGGAGTCACGTGTTCATGTTGGTTCATGCGTTCATGTTAGGCTGGTTCATGTGTTCATGTTAGGCTGGTTCATGTGTTCATGTTAGGTTGGTTCACGTGTTCATGTTAGGTTGGTTCATGTGTTCATGTTAGGTTGGTTCATGTGTTCATGCTAGGTTGTTTCATGGGTTTCATGTTAGGTGGTTTCAGGTGTTCACGCTAGGGGTCTGCATGCGTTGTCATGTGTCATGTGTTTTTTTTGGTGGGTTCTGTTCATGACCCAATTCACGCTCCCTTAAGGCCTTTATGAAACAATTTCAAAGGCATAGGTGGTGGGAAACACACGCCAGCTCAAGAAGTGACCTGCCCAGAATTAACAGCTGTGTTTCCAGATATATATTGGGTCATGGCCGTTCCGCAGCCATTTGGGCTTTTGTTTCCAAAAGGGAAGAAGCTCGGGCTGCAATGCCCCGGGTCCTGAAACAGTTGCAGGATGAGCCTGACCTGGCTGCCAAGTATGCAGCTGCTTTTGGGGAAGAGCCATACTTGAAGATGGTATGGCGCTTAAAGCTTCTCTGGGCAGAGTTGTTGTGGTCTGGTTCCATTTGCTGAGCTTGGCTGAGGTTAACTTCAACTTCATAGTGGCTCATTCCGAGGGACTCTTCAAGAAAGAGGATGCGACGCAGAAAGACATTGAAAAGAATGTTGAGGTGAGAGTTCTTTTTTTGTTTTTGTTGTTTCCTCCCACATTTGTTATTCCTCTTTGTTGTGATAGGCTTGCTTTGCAGTCATGGTGACTACTCCGTGGTGCAGACTCAGTGAAGAAGTCCTTGCCAAAGGGATTAGCTTGTACTACCAGGAGCAAAAGCTTCTTCCTTTGGGCGTCCATATCGAAGCCCTAGAAAGCTTTGCAGCTCAGATGGCTCTAGGCCTTCGCAAAATAGTGCAGAGATTTAGGCGGATGTTTCAGGAAACACCTCATGGAGCAAAGTCTCGGAAGTTGGCCCAGCTCAAGGCTCGTCTGGTCGCTGCTGGTGTGAAGCCAGAGGATCATACCAACAGGGCCACCAGGTCAAGCTCTTCAGGCAGTCTGCCCCGACCTGCTTCAGCGGAAGACTTGGCTGTGCTGAGTCCCAACCATACCCCGGCCAGTGTGGACTGGGCAAAACTTGGGGAGAAACTAAAAGCCTTCCAGGCTGCAAAGGCAGCTGCTGAAAGAAAAGCTGTTGAAATACAGCCTGTGGAACCAGACCCAAAGGCTGCTGAGCCTGCTGGCTTGGAAGCGGCGAGTGGCAGTAAGCCTGCTACTCAAGCTCGTGGGCTGCCGACTCCTGCACGATCGACTGCGCTTCCACCTTTTGTGCTCGAAGCTTTGAAGGCACAAGTTCCTGCGGTGCAGCCCTTCTCTACTTTGCCGGAAAATGACAAAGATGAGCAGGGGGAATGTGAAGCGCCTGTGGAAAAGAAGCAGGGAAAGGCCAAAGCTTCCGCTAAGAAAGCGAAAGCCCGAGCCAAAAAAAACAAAGAAAGGTGAAATTGCAGGCGCAGAAGTGGAAAGTGCCTTGAGTCTTGAAGTGGAACCAGCTGCAGCCGCAGCCACCACCACATATGTGGCTGGGGACTTTATGGCCCAGAAGAAAGGGTTCATTGATGATTTGCGGAAGAAGGATCAAATCAGCTTCCAGGAGGCGCAAAAGCGATGGATGCATAGTGACCTGCGGGCAAACCTGCTGGAAAACATGCCGTATAGTGAGCTGAAGCGCCGCCGCTTTGCCTGAGTGATAGGCGCAAATTTGGAAAGGCTGTGGAATTGTCCACAGCTGTCTCTTTGCATTGTGAAGTGGAGTGGGACTTCTGCTCATTGGGGAAAAGGGGAAGTGTTCTAGGTTTGAAGCGCGCAGTGCACAGTGAACTTTTCCAAACTTTTTCATGCACAGTTGAAGCTCAAGCTGTTGGGTACAAGATGGGTGTAGCAGAAATTCTAGCATGGGGGGCGCCGGCCGTATTAGTTTTGCTGCATATGCATTTAGTCTGCATGAGAGAGCTCAAGAGCAACGAAGCTGGGAACTTGGTGTTTGTTGTGTTTGTTGGCTGCTTTGCGAAGTGGACCTGTGTGCTTAGGTCTATGATTGGGTGGAATATTTTTCTGGAGAAGGCAAGGCCAGTGCCGCCATGCGCAGTGTCTGGCACCAAGTTCTTTTCAAATGTGCAACCCTTGAAGCTTTGCCAGCTCAGGCAGGGTTTGTGGGAGTTGAGCTAGACAAGAGCCCGGCAAATAAAGAATTTGATTTCCTCGGCTCTGCTGGCTTTGTGTCTGGGGCTTGGGCTCATTTTGCACAGTGCAGCCATCATGCTTTGTCAACAAAGGCTGGCCATGAATTGCGTTCGCCGATCAAAGCGTGGTGCCCTACACCTGTTTGGCCTTGAATGTCGTAGTTTCTGCATGCCGTGCCAAGGCTGCAGAGGGATATCATGTCGAATTGCGGAATATCACGTCGATTTACGTGGTTTCACGTTGAAATTTCGTGGTGTATGTTTCCTGCTTTTGCTCTGAGCCAAGGGCTTCGGGCACACATGGGCGATCAATGATTTTTCCATCTGGCAATCAAGGTTATCGGTTTGTGCAACAGGGCAACCGATTGGCTACTCGGTGCTCGTTGTTGCTGTGGTACAGCCTTGTGAACCTTTGCAGGTTCTTGCTGGAGCAGCCTCAAGGGTCGAAGGCTCCGATCTTCCCGAGGCTGCAAGATTTGTTTTCCCAACAAGAGGTACACCACACAGGGATCTGGGGCGGCGCCTATGCTTCAGATCCATCCTTGGCCACACCCAAAAGGCATTGGCTCTACAGCAATGATCCTGCGCTGCTGAGCCGGTTAGAGGCTGCTGCTGGCCACCTCAGCAAGAGTCAGCTCGATGCTTTGGGTGGCGAGCCGCTGACCAAAAGACAGAAGGGGGCAGATGGCAAAGTGCACTGGTCAGGAAACAAAGAGGCCATGTCGAAGAGCCAGAGCTTTGGCTGATGTGTGCTGTTGCGTGCTTCAAACCAGTGAATGAATTTACTGGTGCCCTGCTTGTCTGAGGGCATACCACGAACTATTTGGACACCATCTGGCAGTCTTGCTTTCGGAAATGAAAGAAGAACACTGGCCGGCGCTTAGCTTAGCTGTTGTTTACATTTGTGGAGGGGATAATCGATTGTGTCCTTGAGGCCCTACCTGCAGCAAAGGCCTCTTCTTCCCCAGACTGGTGCAAAACGGACCTGGAACTATTCAAGGAGCATGTTGTTCTGCGTGTGAAGGTATAGGAGAAAGGTGGGATGCGGTAGGAGATTGCGTGGGAAACTATTGATGTGTGGAATGATGCTGGAAGCTCAGGTGACGTTGTGCGCTTGTGCTGTTGGCTCTATGACAATGACTGAGGCAAACATTGTTGAGGTCATTGAATATTTGCGCAACAGTCGCAAGTTCTGCCCAGATGAGAACTGGGCAGGGCCATTGGCAGCTGCCTTTGAGCAGGTCAAACGTCGACACATTCCGTGGACATGAACGGACTGTGGGGACCAAGTGGAATACGATGGAATAAAAGAGAAATGGAGCGAGTGTGGTTAGGTGACCAAAAAACAAAACAACAAAAATATCGGCGTGAAAAACCGAAATTTCGACGTGAAAATCCGTGAATCGACGTGATCCCCCGAAACATTTTTTTTGACTTTCTGTGTGGTGGCTGAGCAGTGTTTTTGGCTGAGTTCTAACACTGTCCGCTCTTTTTTCCACTTGTGGGGGAGTTAGAGACATGGAGATGGCTGCAAGGGCTGAAGCGTTTTTCAGGGATGTCTTGGTGCAGCTCATGGAGGAAAATGGTGGCAAGTGGCCATCGCAGAAACAGGTGATGGAGGCAACTGGCCTTGACCAGAAGGAGGTGAAAGAGGTGATGGAGGCTTGCGCTGACCTCAAGCCGGCAAAGCGACAGAAGCGGGCTGCAGAGCCGCCGTTGCCAGTGGATGGTCCTCCTGTGTCACCTGTGGCTCCAGTCGAACCTAAAGCCCCTGCTGAGTTACCAGCTGCGAGCCCTGCTGGCCAAGCAGATGCTGCTGTGCCTGAGCTAGCAGCAGCTGCTCCTGCGAGCTCTGCTCGCCCAGCACCTCCTGGTGTGCCTGAGCAAGCAGCTGCTCCCGTGAGCCCTTCTCTCCCCGCACCTCCTGCCGTGCCTGAGCAATCAGCTGTTCCCGTGAGCCCTGCTACGGTGGCTTACACGCCGCAAGCGGTTCGTGAGCCAGACACGGTGGTTGATGAGACACAAGTTGCTGATGCTGCGCGGCAAATGATTCGCCATGGTGAGTCGAAGAGGTCACTTGTTAAAGCATTGTCAGTATAGTGTGATGGGCGCTTGAACATTGCTGCGCAGGTCTATTGAGACCCTTCTTCAGGGGCAGGCCTTGCTCCGTGGGAAGTCAGCCATTGCTTTGGACGAGGAGGGGCTGCATCTTGAGGAGTGATGTTCTTAATTTGTGGGGCGTGCATTGTGGGGCAGAGACAGCATGCTAGGGACATGATAGGGGCATTGCATGCCATGATAGGGACATGATAGGAACATGGTGGCTCATCCTGTTTCATGATAGGGGCAGATGCGTGTAGAAACATGCCATGCCATGGTAGGTCAAAACATGTTGTGAAACCATGTTAGGTCATGAAATGATGGTAGGTCATGAAACCATGTTAGGTCATATCACGTTAGGTCATGTACCATGTTAGGTCATACCATGAAACCATGCTTGGGAAAACGTGGCAAGCTGTGGCTTGGTGTGTGTTAGTTGGGCCAAGGTTTGTGGAGAACCAGCTTGGGCTTGACTCGCCTTCGGCTCTGGAGATTTCTGAGCAGGATATGGAAATCCCATTTTCGCAGCTGAAGCCTCCACTTGAGCTTGAGCAGTCGGAGAAAGGTGGAGGAGAGGAGGATTTGCCCAGCTCTGCGACCCACAGGGCAGAGTGGCTGCGCCTTGACCGTGTTGCAAAAGGCTCAAAGGCAAAGGCGCAGTTTCCTCAAATTGCTGAGATCTTTGCTTCGGGTAACATGCTGGAGAAACGGAAGTGCCTCAAGAAGTACCTGGAGAATGGTTCCAATATGGCCACTACTGAAGGGAGCTTCACTGCAGAGCGACTTCACAAAGACAAGACCAAGCGCAACCTTGCTTGCTTGACCCTAAAGGAGATGAAGGAAGAGGGCTTTTCCAAGTTTCTTGGCAAAATTCAATGCCTTTCTACTGCTCAGAGAGAGTGTGTGTGCACGTGTTTTGGGCTGCTGTCTTAACTGCTTTTTGAGCCAACTAAAGCCTGCCTGGGACAAGTGAGGGAGAAGATCCTGGGTTGCATGGCAAGGGGTGGCATCCCAGACCCAGATGCTCCCAACGACCAAGCATCAATGCGCTACTGGTGCCACATGAAGACCCAGCGTGACATCATTGATGAGCAGAACATGAGGGCCACTTTGCGAGCGGAGGCCTCGCCTCTTGATGTCATGCAAGGCTTAGCAGCTCAGGCTGCGCAACCTGCTCTTGTTCGTGTGGCAGACCCAGTGCAGATGGTGCGGGACAGCTTCCAAGCGCCAGCTTCTGGAGCCTCCTCAGCCGCCTTGCCTGTGCCTGCACCCACTGCACCTGCCCAGCAACCAAGCTTCTAGGCAGCGCTATATAGTCATGTTGGTTTATGGCTTGAACACCCTTTGGACAAATACCAGGAGGAGCAGCAAAGGGGAAGGCCAAAGCCAAAGGAGGTGCTCCAAAAGCAAACCCTCTGTCTGGTCCGGCGTTGGCGAACAAGAACTTGTCGGAGAAGATTGGGCTTGTGCGCGTGGCCCTCAAAATAGAGTTGCTATGGCTTCCAGAAGTGTGCTGGAATTGAATCTTGAGCTTTGCAGTCTCTGATTTTTTGTTGGGGCTAGGTGGTGAGTCGAAGAAGGAGCTGCAAAGCCTGAATTCTTTGATGCTCGACTTGGGCGATGACCAGGGCCAGTTTAAAGATGGAATGGCTGACCTGAAGAACTATGTCCAAACACTGACAAATGCCTTCCAAAGGCCTGTGCACTGGCCATGACAAAAACATTGCTCTCTGATTTTTCTTTTTGATCAGGGTGGGTGAAGTGAAAGAAGAGACCAGCTTTCAGACCACCCTGGATACGATTGCGAAGGATGTGTGTGCCCAAGGATCGAAATTTTAACATTTGTGTGTCTATGATGGGCCTGCAGGTGGCTACCAGCAGGTTCAAACGTGCTGAACTTGGTGCTGTCTTGAAAGAAATTCGCAAGCCAAACCGCCATGAGTTAATCTGGCGGTGCATATGTGTGCTGTCTGATATGTGTGTTGCCAGGGGATACCGTGCCTCGTGATCCTCACGGCTGCTCACTTGGCAGCGAAGTTTTGACTGGCGTCCAGCTGAGAGTAGATCGGGTAGATCTATGCTGCGCAAATAGACTCTGTGTGTGGACGGATGAGAAAAAGAATGTACTTGTCGGAGCTGAGCAGGTGCCATTACTCTTTCAACTGTTGCTTGGTTTGTGTCAGCGCAAGCAAACAGGTACTGACGGCGCTGCAGCTGTTCGATGTGCCCTTGATGAAAGGCCATGTTGGCTGTGAATCAACTTGGAAATAAAGAGAAATTTGGAAATAACAATGTTTGGTCAGGCTGGCAAGTGAAGTGGGCCTTGGGCACACATCGCTAGCTGGAGCGTTGCGGCTCGGGGGGGGTGTACGACTCAAGTATTTGGTCGCTGGGGTCTTACCTGAAAGCTTCCTTCTTGATTCTTATTCTCACGGTTATTCACATTATGGCTCAGGCAGAGGAGTCGGAAAGACAACAGGGCCTATCAAGCGTTGGCTAGAGCCAAGATGACCTTTAAAGATGTCATTTCTTGGCATCGCATCCCTGCCAAAGATGAGGCGACAGGTGGGCTGATTATAAAGCCTTGGCCATTGATCCTGCCTTCGGATCTTGTGGCTTGACTGTTTTCTTTGCGCCCCCACTTCTGTGGGGAGGGAGGTGCGCGCGACCTGAGGTGCAAACTCTGCTTCAAGCTGGGCACCGTGACTTGTTGGGCTCACTGACGGCTGAGGAAAGATCCATGTATACCAAACTGACGAAGCAACGCATTGAAGAGGAGTCTGAACTTTTCCCGCTCGCTTTGTTTGGCGATGAAGTGGAGGTCTTTGACCGTCAGCAGTACATGGCCATTAACTGGTCCTCGGAATGCAGTCCTTTTTCAGGAAATGCGCAGGTGAGTAGGTTCTTGATTGGACTGATTCCTACTACTGCATACCACCTGCATGGGAAAGTCAATGTGACCTTGCAAGCTGTCATGTCCGTTATCACGGCTTCTGTGAACAAGCTCATATGTGATGGGGTCCTGGGCCTCAAATGTATCTTCACCAGCCTACGTGGAGATTGGAAATTCTTGTGTCAAGTCTTGGCCCTCAAAGTTGGACCCAGCTCCAACCGTATATGTTTTCTGTGTCAAGCGACGCTTGACATGCAAGTTCCCTACACAGATGCCTCAAGTCAAGCGGCCCGGAGAAGGAGTCCACACACAAGTGAAAATGACATTTGGTGGGTGAGACCGAGTGTGGCTGACCTGATTGGGTTTCAGGTTGACTTAGTTGCAGTTGACCTGATGCACACCTTTTTTTTGGGTGTCGGAAGGGATGCCTGCGCTTCTGTGTTGACATGGCTGTTGAAGAGCAGACATATCCCGGGCTCTAAGGTGCCTTGTCGTGGAAAATGTGTTCCGAGTGAAACTGTCCTTTCAACTGTGTTGTTCCGTTGATGAAATATATTTCTTGAGGTGGAGGATCGTATGAAGAACCTTTCAACGATGGTCAAAGACTTTTCGCGACAGCATTCGTCCAATCACTTGCCATCGAGATGGGTCTTAAACAAGTTCAGACTTTCGTTGAAAACAAATAAGCCTGTACATTATGTTGGCAAGGCCTGGCATGTGGAGGTTTTGTTCAGTTTTCTGAAGCAGTTCATGGAGCCGCTGGACGTTGACAGAGACATGAAGATGCTGCTATGGAGTGGGGACCACTTCACAAGAATTCTCCATATGGAGAAGAAGCGGAATGGCCCTGTCTTGGACACTGTGCTAGCAAATGAAGTTCAAGTTGTAGGCAATTTCTACTTGCGCACGCACTTGGCTTTGAACAGGAAATATTGCAATTGGGGCTCTTACCGATTGTTCCATGTGCGTCCGAAACTGCACATGCTCTTTCATGTCCTGGATTCTTGTAACACTGGCAAGAATCCTTGCTCAGATGCTTGCTGGATGGAGGAAGATTGGATAAGGCGTGTGGCAAAACTGGCAAGGATGACTCACATCAAGACCGCGGAGCGGAGCACGCTCCAAAGATATGTGGCAGGACATGTGTTTTTTTTTGCGCTCTTCGCTTCCTTTGAGATGTGAGTTTCTGGGCAGGACTGAAGTTTGCAATCCAGGATGTGAAGCTGAAGAAGTCCCAGGACTGGCAGGCTTGCAAGTGGTTTGTTGGGCGTCGTGTTTTTGTCAGGAGAAGCCAACTGCGTAGATTTCAGGCGCGCAACGTGTGTTAAACAGTTCCCCCAACATGTGTCTGTGAGTGTTCAGGCAGCCATGCCATGTGGTAAAATTTGCATGTGTTTGTTTGTTCATGCGTTCTTGTTCCAGTGCATGTGTTCATGTTATTTCACGGTTCACATGTGTTCATGTTTGTTTATGTTCACATATGGTTCATTGGTGTTCATGGTTTTCCTCGTGTTCATGTCAGGGGCATGTCCATGCCTAGGAACATGTCTAGGTTCCAATGTTGTAGAAATGTGTTCTTGTTTTAGATTGTATGTTGCTCAGTGCTTCATATGTGCTTCATATGTTGCAGCCGCGGTTGCAGCTTGAAAGTTTGGACTTTTTGTTGCCAGGCCTTGACTCTGAGAAGTTTCACCCCGGAAGCTGGCGCTCTTGCGGTGGCTTGAAAATGTGCTGTTTGTATGTGCTGGCTGGTCCTGGTGTATTTTGGTTGCTTTGAAAAGCTTTAAGCACTGCAAGGGTCAATCTTGCCAAAGGGGTGAAGGTGTTGGTTTGGAGATATCGGGGGGGTTTTGGTGTTGGAATGCCCCTCTGGGAAGTTGTGGCTCCAGCACATGCCACCCCTCCAAGAGGGTGACAGCATTGCGCAGTCAAGCCCAGTCACCGATCTTGAAGAAATCTATGCCGCATTCCAAAAGGAATGGATGGCCAGATGGGATCGACACCGGAACACCCCTGACACCAAATGGGAGCCCATTGTTGATTTCGTGCAACATGTGTTTCCTGATCCGCCACAGATGCAATACACCCCAATCACATTTGACACTTGGCAAGATGCCGTCCGGAAAAAGAAAGCCTGTGCCGCCATCGGTCCAGATGGAGTGTCCAAGCAGGATTTGCTTGCATTGCCTCGCAGCCATGTAGAGCCGATCCTTGCCATTTTGCAAGCAGTAGAGACAGGCACATCCGCCTGGCCGGCTCAAGTCGTCACAGGTCATGTCCATGCATTAGAGAAGATCCCAGGTGCATGGAGGGCAAGCCAATACCGCCCGCTCACGGTTTTTTCGATAGTTTACCGAACATGGTCATCCATTCGTGCACGGGAAACCCTCGCATTCCTGGGGAAGTACGTTCCTGATCTAATCACAGGCAATGTCCCGGGTAAGTCATGCACCGATTTGTGGCTGAGCGTACAAGTTCATCTTGAAGAAGCCCACCTTGATAGTGTGCCATTAGCCGGAGTTGTCGCCGATTTAGTCAAGGCGTTTAATTTACTGCCAAGAATTCCCCTGCTTGCGATAGGCCTCCATCTCGGATTACCAAAGCCGATCATCCGGGCCTGGAATGCGGCGCTCGGACAGATGACACGAGCCTTTAGCGTCCGCGGCACCATAGGCCCCCAGCTGTCCTCCACCACGGGGTTTGC
Source organism: Durusdinium trenchii (assembly GCA_963970005.1). NCBI lineage: Eukaryota > Dinophyceae > Suessiales > Symbiodiniaceae > Durusdinium > Durusdinium trenchii. The sequence continues at coordinate 526,729 of CAXAMN010021795.1, read as the reverse complement.
CGAAGGGTGTGGACTCAGCTGCACAGCAATGCTGTTGTGTAACATCACCCTCACAAGGTGGCTCCGCATTCGCCACCCATCGGTAAGGCTTTGGTCATATGTTGACAACCTTGAGCTCACGGCACCAGACATTAGCACCGCCGAACAAGGCTTGAGCCTGATGACAACTTTCTGTGAGCTGCTTGACCTCCAAATTGACCAAGCTAAGACCTACTTTTGGTCTACCGACGCAGTTGATCGTGCTGCTGCCCGTGATCAAGCACTCCCCTTGCTTTCGTCCACTAGAGATCTGGGGGCACATATGGAGTATGGCAAACGCACCACCAACCATGTTTTATGTAAAAGGATAGTTGCCATGCCCCCCGTGTGGCTTGCGCTAGCACGTTCTCCGGCGCCATACAGGCAAAAAGTTAATGCACTCAAAATCAAGGGATGGCCGCAAGCCCTGAGCGGCTGCACGGCCGCAAGCTTGGGAGAGGTTCACTTCAGATCGCTCCGAACCGGTGCATGCCGTGGTCTGAAGGTGCATGCACCCGGTATTAGTCCTATGGTGCACCTGTCCCTTGTCGAACATCCCCTCACAGATCCGGAGTGCCATGCCCTGCTGCAGACGGTTCACACCTTCCGCCGACATGCAGATCTCGAGAAAGTGTGTTCGTTAATTGATAACATCCTGAATAACTGGAGGGAAATGCTCCATCGCCCAGGCCCCTGCCATGTACTTCTCGAGCGCCTTCATGCCCTGGGTTGGCAATGGCTTGGACATGGTTGGATGCTCGACCACCTGCGCCTGCCGATTGACCTACTGAGAGGGTCCACTAGCGAGGTCCAGCAGAGACTGTATGGAGCCTGGCAACACCTAGTCCAACGGCGCGCATGCCATCGTAAGACATTCCAAGGCCTGGAAGGAGCAAATGCCACCTTTACCATGGAAAAGATCCAACACCTTGCACAAGATAAGCTAGGTTTGCTTCGTAAAGCTCTCAATGGGACGTTCTTTACTGCTGATTCCCAAGCACATAATAAGAATGCCCATACCCTGACCTGCAAATTTTGTGGCAAGCCAGACTCACAACACCATCGGTTTTGGGAGTGCCAGCATTTCGAGAGCTGCCGGCCACACCCTTCAGTTACACGAAAAGCCCAAGCTGGGGATCTCCCGAAGTGCTTGACATACCATGGTTGGATAGGACTCCCGCCCGAAGTCCTGGATTTGCATCGAGTACTGCTTGCACTGCCGGACCTCACGGGCAGCTTCGAACAGTTACCCTTCGCCCCTACTGACATTTTCGTTGATGGTTCGTGCGCCAACCCCACGTGTTCCCATACACGAATTGCTGGATGGGGAGTAGTTGCTGCAGATCCTAATGATCCAGACGGATGGTGTCCTTTAGCCCAAGGAATAGTGCCAGGCTGGCGACAGTCAAGCCTTCGAGCAGAGATTTTGGCCGCCACGAGTGCGTTCAGATTTGCCGTTCGACAAGGCACCCCAATGCGCCTATGGAGTGACAACGCACTAGTTGTGGACACCCTCCAAGCAGCCCTCAGTGCCCCTGACAACTGTCAGCCTCCGCGCAAAGATGCGGACCTGTGGGACCCCCCTGCTAGCGTTAGCTCGTTCACTGCCTGCTGGATGTGTTCAAGTACACAAAATTGCCAGCCATCAGAAACTTGAAGGGGCCGATCCGGTCGAAATCTGGGCATTCACAGGGAATAGTCATGCAGATTTCTGTGCACAGATGAGCGTGAGATACCCCCATCAAGTGTTTCTGCTCTGGCAAAAAGCGGTTGCGGCCATTGGTGCCTCCCGCGCCCTGCGTGACAAAATTCATGACACCATCCTCCAAGTCAGTGCAGCAGCAGTGCTTAAGGAAGCCCGCATGGTGCCCATTGATGTGCCCACTGAACAGTATCCTCTGCCGCTCACTGAGGCGACCATTGGCCCGCTACCGGCATATCCGCAACTGGCAACTTCGAAGTTGGTAGGCACCGCATGGTCGGCCCTTTCCGAATGGTCCCGCACCCTGATAGATCCTGATGCAGAAATCCGGTTTTTGCCGTGGCTGTATCTCTACATAGATTTCGCGCTCCGTACCAACTTAGGAGGTGCCAAACCCTCCAATCAATATAAGAAGTGGAGCTGGATGGACCGCCATGAAGCCAACGGTCATGCGTTGGTACTTCGAGTAAAGTGGTTTCGTCTACTGCTGTTGAGGATTCACAAATTGGAATCTATCCCGCTGTCCTCATGCTATGCACGGCCCTCCTCGAAAGTCACGACTTTCTGGGCCCACTGCATTTGTATCCGAGCTGATGCATCCAGATTCCAAGCTCTCGAAAAGTTCCTCCTCCAATTTCGCCCCGCCTTCGTTCGAGGCCTTGACATCGAGGACATTGTGCTGTAACATGCAGCCGCTCACGTTTCTGGTCACCCCCGCCACAAGCTGCGGTGCCAGTATCTTGCGGAAAAGCGGAAAAGTGGAGGCCATCGCTAGTAGGTTGGAGGCCATCGCTATTAGGTTTGGAGGCCATCGCTATTAGGTTTGGAGGCCATCGCTA
>CAXAMN010021795.1:513303-523865 GCA_963970005.1 Durusdinium trenchii | reverse complement strand
ATTAGGTTTGGAGGCCATCGCTAGTAGGTTTGGAGGCCGTCGCTATTAGGTTTGGAGGCCATCGCTATTAGGTTTGGAGGCCATCGCTATTAGGTTTGGAGGCCATCGCTAGTAGGTTGGAGGCCATCGCTATTAGGTTTGGAGGCCATCGCTAGTAGGCCATCGCTATTAGGTTTGGAGGCCATCGCCATTAGGTTTGGCGGCCATCGCTAGTAGGTTTGGAGGCCATCGCTATTAGGTTTGGAGGCCATCGCTATTAGGTTTGAAGGCCATCGCTAGTAGGTTTGGAGGCCCTCGCTATTAGGTTTGGAGGCCATCGCTATTAGGTTTGAAGGCCATCGCTAGTAGGTTGGAGGCCATCGCTATTAGGTTTGGAGGCCATCACTCCTAGTAGCAAGAATGCTACTAGTAGGGCTTTGAATAGCTATCCAATTCCTATAGATCAACTCACCGTGGCCAACTGTCACAGGTAGCATGGGCATCCATCCCCATGCTGCGTACGGTGTAGGAGATGCTCTTCTGGTTCAACGTTTTCAACAAACAACAGCAACACAATGCAAAACACATAGCATCACATGGCTGCTTCTCAAAATGACAGGACCTCAGAAGGCACCGCAATACTACACCATCTGAAGAACATCCAGTGGGCAAACAAATCCACCAAGAAGGTGCTCCTCAGGGGGCTGAATAGATATTTTACCGGCCTGACGAACACAAAGCCTCAGCGGTAGTTCCTTGGAGAATCGTGAAAGGCTGGGCCGAGAAGGCTGGTGCCAGGTCCGGTTCCACCCTGGGTGGGTTGAGAGTGCAAAGGTCCTTGTTCCCATTAGTAATGACAGGAGCTACTAGTAGCTTCTTGCCACTAGTAGCGATGCACCTTGTTACTAGTAGTTTCTTGTTCCTAGAAGAGTCGCACCGGTGTTTGATGTCATGTTATGATTTGTCATGATTCACCCAATGTGCAGCCGTGATGTCCTTCGGTTCTGCAACAAAACTTGTGTAGACCTGGCTCTCACTGTGGTATCAGCACAGCTGGCGATCATGGAATCAGCTTTAGTGGTGTAAACTTTTAAACAGTCGTAAGCGCATAATTATGAACTTTACCTGAATCCTACAGTAGGCATTTCTGCAAAAATCCACAAAACATGCATGTCTCAAAGTTGCTTTCTCTAACGCCGGCCTCATGGCCATCAGTCCAGCAATTGCAACTCCTTTCCCAGTCCCCCAGCGGAGTTCCTCCGTTCCGTCCTCTCCATTCCTCCCAAGAAGCGGGTTGTTGGCATCGAATCCCAGATCGCTCACGGCCATCTTGGTGAACTTCTTCTTCTCCTACAGCAAGCACGAGGCACCGTGAGGATCCGTGAGGCGCACCAAGAAACAACTCTGACCACCTCCTCCCCTACAGCCCATACAGCCCTCTTGAGATCTCTTGAGAAGTTGCAGTTTGCTGTGTTTTTTTGGGGGAATAACGGGAATAAGCCCAAAATTGTACATGCTTAGTACCTCTGACAGGAATAAAGACTTCACAGTTTCGTGGTACCAAGCTGCTGGACTAAATTGACGACACATCCATGTCACACCTGCATGACAAATGGATGTGGCTATGCCGTCTATCTGTTTTCGGTAGCAAAAAGTTTTGCCGAGCTCCATTAAGAACTAGTCTTCTGCACCCCTTCAGAGAAAACGTCTTCCCAAAACTGCCTGCGCTAAGGTATCGATGAGGGGCGTTTCAGCCACCAATCCCAAACATGGCGGCTTATATCATTGAGGCCCTGTGGCTTCACCGAACAACCTTGGTCCAAGTTGTGTGTTCCCCAACAGTTTGCTCGTGGTCACAAACCTCCTTGCGTGTGAGTCTTAAAAAGCACCCTATTAGGTGTGAGTCTCCATAATAAGCAGTGGCCATATAGCTATCTCAACACAAACAAAAAGGGAGGATCGAAGAAAATCACCAACAAATTGTATTGGAAGTTGTTTCCATTTTGGGGAGACCTCCAAACAGGTTTTTGTCCCTGCCCATTTCAGCTCCCTCTCTGCAGGCGTTGCCCAAATATAAAGCGGGCCTTCTTCTTGGGAGGTGGTACGCCTTGAGGTTTGGCTGCAGCTGGCGCCTGCACTTGCGAAAGGCCCAGTAGTTACCCCAGTTTTTCCAACGTTGATAGTGGATGCACAGGCGGGCAATATTGAAACATTGCAAATACATAAATACCACAATCTCCAGGTTGTCCACTCAAACTGCTACTCTGGCAGCTGCCCTATCGAAGTGGGAAACAAACAAAGTTGAATTCGCTCTTTTGATTCTCCTCATGGCCATGTTGCCATGTAGCTGCACAAACAAAACGCACCTCTGTGGCGGCCACCGCTGCAGCTTCCTGCCTGATTAGATTCACCACATTGACTGCTGTTTTCAGGGACTCTGGGAATACCAGCCACACACCTCGCTCGTTCAGTTGTTTTCCAAAGGATTGATAGTTGTGACTTGCTTTCCAACCTTTTCCACAGGGTGCGCCCAAGGCCGTCAATGGCCTATAACCCTAATTACAAACCAATGCAAGGTCCCCTCCATCCCTTCGCGAACACTCCCCGGTGTTGCACCCAGCTGCAAGGAGGGTCCAACGGCCTCGTCCGGCGACCTCGGTCGCAGCGAAGGGCCGAAGGGATGCGAGGCAGGGCGAGGGCATGACGAGGCATGGGTAACAAGTACAAAGAACGGTTAGCAACTTGTAATCAGCCAATTAAACAGAGTCATCTGTGATCTGGAGCCTGTTACTGAGGCTGAAACGATTGATTCTGATCAACTGCTTCAAGCAGTGGCCGGGACTCCGGCGAACTTCCCCCTGGTTGGTCCTACCCTTGCAGTCTAGCTGATGTTGGGAGCTGCATCATGCTGCATCTGAAGGGTTCTGAACATCGACCTTTGTTTGTTCATGAATCCACCAAAAATTGCCTATATAGTTTTATGAGTCCGGGCCATGGTTTTGAGTGAATCCCTGTCTCAACATATCTTTGGTTAAAGGCTGTTTCCAATTGTTTCCATGCCGCTCTCAACCCCCACAAGAACAACTCCACTGCTACCTGTCTACCCCGTGGCTGTCATTCCAAGCAGTCACTCCCAGGCTTCCCTGCTCCTCCGCCGCGCCCTCTACCTTCCCCCACTTGGACGGCGGAAGTGGCGCCTGCCCATACAGTCAAACGGAAGACTGGAACATACTGGGACCAAGAAGACGGCACAGTGAAGAAGACTTGAGTTGTCAGTGAAGAGTTGAACATTAAAGTCATTTCTGGTGACATGTGTTCCAGGACCAGAGCGAAAACGAGAAAAAACACCGGTGGCGTATCAAACTGACTGCGATCCCGGGTCTGTTTTTGGATTGGGGAGATCCCCAACCAATGGTCTATTTTCCTTCCTGCTTAGGGTCTTTGGGAGGTCTCCTATTTTAGTGCAATGTAGCTCTGAGACATGCAAGACCTGCAGTTCAACCGCATCAAAAATCTATCCCACCAGTTGCATTTTTTTGTCTGTGCCGTCTAGTTTGCAAGACTGATGACAAAAGCTGAGAGCTCTTCCAGTTCTTCAGACAGACCATCACTGACCTTCTTCATCACCCGATCCAGTTATTAATATCCCCCCAACTGTTGCCCAGCACCTGCCCTGGGCTCACCCATCGCTTAATCCTGGCCTTCGCCTTGGGCGCCACCTTCGGCTTTGCCGCGGGCTTCGGTGCCGGTGGCTTCGTCTCGGGCGTGGTGGGCACCGCATCGGTCCTTGGTCGGCAAACGAGGGTTGCTTCGCTTGCGTACCGAGCCGTTGCCGGCGTCGAACGACGAAGCATGACGAAGCAATTCGTTCATGCATCCTCTGCATCAGCCATATCACTTTGGCCCGCTGTGTGAGGCTCTGTCAATCCCTCAAGAGAGTTAACAAATATATAGAGTGAATCGAGACACAGGATGCTATATCTCTTTGCCGCGCCCGACAATGGCTCCGAAAGCATGCATGCATGTTCGTCAAGCTGCGAATTGGTGGGTGGCGTGCTGGGGGCTTCTTCTTCTGCCTGTCAAGGTTGTGAACATCTGCTTTAGAATCGAAACGCTTGCAGAAGTCAGCTTTTTCGTTGGTCTACCAAGGTATCTCGACCACAGGACAGCATCGCAAGCCGTGCCAATGGTCCCGTGTGTGTAAGCCTTGGTCGTCCAAATCTTATCTCAGATCCAGCTGGTCGTGGAATATTCAGATCATTGACCTGTTTTGTTCTTTTTTGGCTTTTGAACTCGGTCATGGATGAATTCTTCTGTGTCCACCCCAATGTTCAAATTGATGAGTCTATGAACCCGGAGACCTCAACACTTGGCAACACCAAAAACAGCACTCCAAAGTCCTCCCAAAAACGATAAAAACTCTCCAAGGCTATAAGTCTTCAATGTGATGCCAAACTGCTCTGTCATACAAAACCATTGGGTGAATCCCACACACCTCTCCATTGTCCAGCTTTGTATTTGGACGAACTGTGATTCGCCTCCGCCGCCTCCGCCACGCCCTCCACGGCTTCCTCCTCTTCCCGGGGCGGTGGCTGAAAGAAGTCCTCCAACCGCGGCGGCGGTGAGCGGCGCTTAGCGAAGCGAAACATCGCGCGGCCCATATGAAGCAGATTTCGGGATGAGCAAGCGATATAGCTAGAGTCTGTCGTTCAACATCTTTCAACCATTCCGACTTGGAACAACATGGTACTGATTGACTTGGAGTGCACGAAAGGAAGCACTGGGCCAGCCCTGAGTAGCTACAAACAGCAAAATGGGTTGGCGGATCCAACAAGACACCCAACCGCTCAAAGCACGGAAGTCGTTTCCGATCAACATGCTTCCGCGGATCCCCACCTTGGGGGAGTATTGAGGATTAACACCCAACAACAAAAAACGTGAACATCATATTCCACTGTACTACCTGTTGTACTCCTACCAGTCTACCAGTCATGTATTCTGGGTATGTCTGGGTCTTCAAATCCAATAAACCATCACGGTATAAGGTATGATAATTGCTGTCATGTCAAATGAGTGACCATTCTTGTTCTCTAATCTGATCCCCAAAGATGGTGCCCGTGCCCCCTGTCAATCGTACCACCTCGCTCCGATGACCAACCAATCCAACGAAAAAAAACAATAACACATTATTTTCCACTGGTCGATTGCCAAGGAACATGAGGATCCAGCTTGGTTCGATGGACCTTCCTCAGAACTTCATGTGTTCAGTGATGTTTGGTGTGGGTTTCGGTTGGCGAAACGAAAAGACGAAAAGGGATGAAACGGGTGTGGAGAGCAGCTGGTATGTCAGTGTACAAGGCTGTGAGGACAAAGCGGTAGACTCTAAACAACCCAGTGGTCAAACTTGGTCGGTTGGCGATGTGCATTGAGTTCTAATCATCGTGCTGGGTACTCTCCAGGGTACTGGAATTTGAGGGTAATTTACCCTCAGCCAGTGCTTGTTTCTCACTGTTCACAGCTCCGTTTGATAACATGACAAGAGCATCATATCATATCGCCTTGGTTCAAGTGATGAAAAACGTACACCTTATAATATAGGCCAAATGATCGCATATGGCATATGTGTACTATAGGAAAACAATCATCAAACTGGTATAACTTCGTAAAAAATGAGAAGTTATACCAGTCGATCTGGGAAATGTTCGTTCACAATCCCTTGAACCAGTCGATCCGGTTGAGTCCTTCACCGTGCCCACAGCCCAACCAGTCACCGAGGAGCTCTTTCTTCTTCGCCTGTGGCTGCGCCTTCTGTGGCTTCAACGCGGCCTGGGCGGGCCAAATCGACACAACGATGCGAGGACTGGACTCATCCGGTGAGAAAGGTGCGAAGCGAGGGAATGCCGTTTCATTTTGGAAGTCCTCTGAGCCGTTGCCTAGTAACAAGTGCGTCGCTACTGGTAGCTATGTGTACTACTACTAGTAACAAGAAGCTACTGGTATTGAAAAAGAAAATTACTTTTCTTCGAGTGATCCCCACCATGACATTTCAATCATTTGTCTTGATGCCATAGTGAGGAGCATGTTGCCATCGTCGTCAGTATTGTAGTTCTCGATGTTGCTTGTGGGTCCTCGGGTTGTGTGCTGTGGTTGTGTGCTGTGTTGTGGTTGTGGTTGTGTTTGTGGTTGTGTGTTTGTGGTTGTGTGTTTGTGGTTGTGTGTTTGTGGTTGTGTGTTTGTGGTTGTGTTTGTGGTTGTGTGTTTGTGGTTGTGTGTTTGTGGTTGTGTGTTTCTGGTTGTGTGTTTGTGGTTGTGTGTTTGTGGTTGTGTGTTTGTGGTTGTGTGTTTGTGGTTGTGGTAGTGGTTGTGATTGAGTGTTTGTAGTTGTGGTTGTGGTTGCGGTTGTGTCTTTGTGATTGTGTGTTTGTAGTTGTGGTTGTGGTTGTGTGTTTGTGGATGTATTTGTGGTTGTGCTTGTGGTAGTGGTAGTGGTTGTGATTATGTGTTTGTAGTTGTGGTTGTGGTTGTGTCTTTGTGATTATGTGTTTGTAGTTGTGGTTGTGGTTGTGGTTGTGTCTTTGTGATTGTGTGTTTGTACTTGTGGTTGTGGTTGTGTGTTTGTGGTTGTGTTTGTGGATGTGTTTGTGGTTGTGTTTGTGGTTGTGTGTTTGTGGTTGTGTCTCTTTGATTGTGTGTTTGTACTTGTGGTTGTGGTTGTGTGTTTGTGGTTGTGTTTGTGGCTGTGTTTGTGGTTGTGTTTGTGGTTGTGTGTTTGTGGTTGTGTGTTTGTGTGTTTGTGGTTGTGTGTTTGTGGTTGTGTGTTTGTGGTTGTGTGTTTGTGTGTGTGTGTGTTTGTGGTTGTGTGTTGTGTGTATGTTTGTGGTTGTGTGTTTGTGATCGTGTCTTTGTAGTTGTGTTTGTAGTTGTGTGTTTGTGATTGTGTTTGTAGTTGCGTGTTTGTGATTGTCCAGGGGTTGAGGTCCAGGGGTGCACACTGCGATCCGGAGCTGGCCAGACAAGATCGGCGAAGCAGATTGGCGAGGAAGGAAGCAAGGAGGAAGGAGGAAGGAGGAGGACGAGGAGGCGGCGGAGGCGGAGGCGGAGGCGGAGGCGGAGGCGGAGGCGGAGGCGGAGGCGGAGGCGGAGGCGGAGGAAGAACAGCTGTGATAAAATCTAACAACCCTCACCTGGCAGGTGGGAAAAAACTCCTAATACCGCAGTTCCTCAGCGTTCGCCGAAGCATGGTGGCCTCCTACGGGAAAAATGTGGCCTCCTGGCGCTTGCTCTCGAGGCGCGCTTCAAGCTCCTCAGGGTCTGTGGCAAGCAGCGGCTCAGTCCCTAAACTCAACCAGGTTGCCAGGTTGGTACTGGAAACACCAAACAAAATCGAGCCAATGAGGATTCTGCTTGCTTCCAACATATTCCCAAACTTGAAAATTAGTTTTTAGAGTGCATCTATTCTGATCCACTGGTCTCCAGGTTGATCATATCTCCTCTCCCAACATGTCCAAAACCTTAATCCAAAAAGGGATTGGAAGAGAACCCTTGGCTACAGTCTGTCTCCAACACAACATCACTAGCTTATTCACTCCAAACGTGGCTCCTCAGTTCGGAAATCGCCCCTGACCAGCCGAGAAACATGTCCAAGCCCCTTCACCGAAGTTTGGGGTACTCAACAGAAGGTGTATGATGGGTTTTCGCCCCCGCAACGCCCCGCCCGTGTGAGTCGTGTCGTGGCGGGAGAAGAGACCGAAGCACACGACGGACCCGTCGCTCCGCTCCTGTGCCTTCCGCTCTTCGGCTTCGCGGTGCGCCTGAAAGCCAAACACCCCGCGGCGCCAGGCAGTCTGGGGCGACCACATGTCATTGCATGTGTCCCTCGCCACGCCCACATGACCCGCTGCGAATCCCAAAAACAGTGGCAAAAGGCAAAGATCTGCGGCAGCACTGGGTTGGGTTTGTAGATCAATATCGTGATCCAATATGGCAAACTTGCTGCCATCAGGTTGGCCATATATGTGCATCGCTTGCTAAATATTCCACCCTGAATATATCACGTCTTGGAGGTACAATCGCCTCCAAGTCATAGAATGTGGAACCATCCAACAACACCATAACGCACCATATAATGTATAATACAGTATGTCTGTGCATGCTCCATTTATTGAGCTGGAAAGTGTTGCCGGAGAAATCCAACGGACATGCTATGACATGCTTCATTCCCCCCCAAAACCAGCACCCCCTGACCACGTGTTTTCGCGTGAAGTTCGGGTCTTCTTTCGACTTACTTGGTGTCCACATGGTTACACAGCTGGTGTCCGCTGCAATCCGCAAGGTGCGCGCCCGTCCCACAGCCTGGCGCTTCTTCTCAAGGGCCTCCTCTTCCTGTGCACAGGTCTGTCAGTTGGAGCATGCGTTTGTTCAAAAAAGATCATGGGAACCACCCAATTTCCCCTCCTTCATGCAGAATCAAATGACAATTCTACAGAGAATGAACCTGCCAACCAAACCCTGTAGCCTCGCTGGACCCTTGATCAAGCGGAGATCATTTCTTAAAACCCTTGTTTTGAGTAAAAGAGGTGGTTGGTGGGCTTTCCCAAACAAGATTAATCACAAAAGTAGACATGTCACAAGTCTTCTCAAAAAAATATGTGTTTGTTATCATTCTGGCGTCATTGAAAAAGAATCTCATCTTCTTTGCTCCCCTCTTAAGTCTTCGAATGTTCACCAGCAGTGGCCATGAAGGGAGCTACTCCAAACCAAAAGCATGAGTGTGTCTGATTTTCCACTCAAACCCTCAGAGTCCATGCAATCGTCTTCCAGGGTGTATCTGTTAGTCTAGGAGCAAGTGCATCGCTACTAGTAACAAGGGCATTACTACTAGTAACAAGAAGCTACTAGGGGCTCCTGGCATCGCTACTAGGAGCAAGGACGCTACGAACGGGGCTCCTGGCCCTCGTGGCCGAGCTCAGCTCTGTCTCTTTCCATTCGACCGAGCTCCGCTCGCGCACCCCCGCTCCAAACACGCCTGCCGGCGTCTTCGCTCTTCAGCTTCCTCTGCTTCCTTCTTCGCTTGCTCGGCCTGAGCGGATCGTTCCGGGAGAAAACCGGAAAACCCAGAGTCGAAATGAAAGGCCGAAGTGAAATGCCAATGATTGAGACTGTTTTTTTCCTCCTGCTCAACTATATATACAAAGTCGACCCACATGTGAACATGTCCGAACAATCCACAAGGACCCCCTGTTTTCACACACGCCCCCGGCACCTTGTGCTTTTCGAGCTCAATGAGGGCTTTCTGCAGACGCCGCTGGAAGTCCTGCGCGCTCGGGAGGGACGATTTGGATCACTCAAAAGGCTACTCCTGGCATCGCTACTAATAACAAAGGGCATCGCTACTAGGAGCAAGGACGCTACTAGTAACTAAGGGCATGACTATATATACTAGTAGCAAGAGGCTACTAGTAGCTAGGGTGCATCGCTGAGATCCAAACCATCACCCACCACTGAGTATCGAGGTTTAGACCGCATATGGGGACTAGAAAAACTTGCCAACTTCCTGTTGCCGAAGTCCGAAGACTGTATAATAGTAGCCTTGCAGTCAAGTTAAGGAAATTCCCTTTCAGGTTCCCTAAAGAGTCTTCTTTTAGAGTCTTGGACTCTTCATAGGCTTTGCTGTGAACCTTTCCAAGCTTTGCTTCTGCCTCACCGGCCACGGGAGCAAATCCTCCGAGGTCTCAAACCACATCAGGCTTTTTCGTTCTAAGCCTGAGCGACCAATGTCAAGGCGTGTGGGAGCTCTGTCTGGCGCTCATTCAGCAGAGAGGAAGCCCAAAGGAAGGAAGGTGAATGTTTTCTTTGCTTGACAATTTGCTTGCCAAATGGCATCAAAAATAGTGACACACGAAGCAATGGATGTCTACGACCCAACGGCCGATGGGCCGGCGCCCTTTCCGGCGTTTCCAGGCCGCCGGACGCCGATGCTCGTCTTGCAAGCCGGGTTTCTTCTTGATCTGGGCACCACGTGTGGAGGAAAAGCATTGTTCTGCAGTTAGGTTTTGGTTCTTTCTGGGGGTACATGACATTTACATGTCAGGTTGTCCGACATGCAGTTCGTGAGCTATAGGAGCAGATACTGGAGCAGGTTTTTCATAGTGCACTGGAATGTCACAAGGGCCACTTTCTTTCGAGAGCCAAGCGCTGTTTGCCTGATTGAGGTGGATCCACATGGATCCTTCGGTACTTGGTTAGGTTAACGACCGCCTAAAGCTTCCACAAACTGTGAGACACCAATCTTAAACCTGACAGTGAGTGACCAGTTCCAAGACAAACCACGGGACAAAAACAGAACCACCAGAAATTCAGAACCCTGGTGAGACACCCATATAAGTCCAATTAAATTCACTGTTCCTGAACATCATCTGGAATTCTGACATGCATTCAACATGCATGGGACAAAACATATCTTAAATGATGTATATATCTTATGTATATCTTTTGCATACTCTTATGCATGTATACATATATATAAATATCTACAATAAGCTACTAGAAACAAGTGCATCGCTTCTAGTAACAAAGTGCCTTAC
>CAXAMN010021795.1:487784-507291 GCA_963970005.1 Durusdinium trenchii | reverse complement strand
TCTACTAGCTTCTTGTTACTACCAGTAAGGCACTTGTTTCTACTAGCGATGCTACTTGTTTATCTGCAGCACCTCCATGTCCCCGAGATCCCTAGAGTCACCGTCTCAACCAATCGTGCTTCATGCCCCCAGAAAGCGCGAAACCAGAAACCAGCGGCTCACATGCCATTACGACCACAGAAGATGCTACGAGACATTACGAGACTCTTAGGATTACGAGACTCTGTCCTCCTGGGAGCATGTTCTCTCTGCTTTGTGTCGCTCTTCCCACCTTTCGGTGGTCCGCGCCTGAACAAGGCACCTGAACTTGGCAGTCTCAATTGTGGGCGGTCGAGACTCAGGTCTCAATTCGCAGGGAGTCATCATTAAACCCTTCCACACCACTTTGGGGGGATTGCGGCATCTGATGGATCTCATAAATCGCCGTCGGGCGGACTCTTGGAGTCCTCCAGAACAACAAATCGATGGTGTCAGAGAGCTTGGGACTGGGACATCACACATTCATCCTGAAGAACTCTGCCCCATGTGTTACACTTGGTGCTGCACATCTGTCGAATCCACACGTCCCAAGTTCACTCGCTCACCAAGACCCCCAATTCCATGCACGTGCGAAACATGCACAGCAAAGTTTTGGAAGTATCATTTTGCAATATGTTGGCTCCAATGTTTGGCCTCTCCAAAATCTCCACCAACAGCTCTTATGAAACACTTACTGTACCCCTGTGACCCTGACAAGGCCACTTTTTGGAGCCGGCACCAACCCCTAGGCGTGGAGCATCAACCAGCCACTTCAACCTCCAACTGCCTGGGGTGTGCATGTAAGCGCTGTGCCCGTCAGCCTCCAGTTCCAAGTTGGGGTGTACCCCCCTGTTACCTCTCCTGTTGGGGACGCAAAAGCCTCCAAGAGTAACAACTCCCAACTCGGAACCACAGAGACTGCTCAATGTGTTCTTCGAATTGAATTGAAGCGCAAACGTCGAAACACCAGAAAGTATCTGTAAAACTGTGGCTTCACCCTTCCAACGGACCGACATGAGTCACAAATTGAACCAATTTGCGTGAGATCTTGACAACAAGAAAATCTATGAACATCTACACTCAGCTAGGCTAGGACACAAGTTGTATCACAAGTTGTACATATGTCACAGCTGGGAGGGTGCATCAGTCACTCATCAACAGCACGGGTCCAACAGTCTTCGTTGGGTCCAGCATCTAAGTAGCTGAATTAGGTTGAAGTAGATGGACCACCAAGCATACCACCTGTCAGATGAGCCTATACTATATAGGTTACACATGCTCGCACAATTGGACCACCACAAAACAAAAATCTCAAATCAGAGAGGGACTTTTTTAAGATGTGCGGCCGCGATGGCCTCAGGTTCTTCAGAATCAATAATGAATTGGACCTCCTCATAAGGCTGCTGGAGAGGCAGATCGGCATCCTCGCAATCGCCCAGCTTCACAGTTCTGCAATTTGAGTCTCCATGTCTAACACCTGAAGGCTTTCACCATGAAGGCTATCTGCATGCACACATGCCACTCCTTCACAAGCTTTATATATACATGCAGCTTTATATACATTGATTCCTTGATGTCTTGTTCCCAACACCTAATCTTCGATTGAGACAACAACACCAAACAAATGCATATCTTGTCCAATGCCTCGGAATCGGTACATTCTGAAGTTGCTGTATCTTTCGCAGCCACCTGCGCTTTGTGTGCGAACAACTTCCTCATCTGGACCATTTGCACTCACCCTCAGGATCCAAACGATGTTGTGACAAAACAGAACAAAAGCCTTCTGAGTTTGGACACCCCGTGACCCCGTGCTAATCGTTTGATATCGTTTGGAGCCGCCTTCACTGAGTCCCTGTTTCGTTTGGGACTCTGCTCCCAGTCGTTACCGGTGGGTCGATGCTTCGGTCCACGACTGCCGCGCACCTCCGTCTTCACCTCCGCCAGAGGTGTGGTCTTCGCAATGGCCATCTGCACGAGAAAAAGCATCCATCCAGAACAAGTCTTACGTATTAGTTATATGTACAACAGCACATATTATAATCAATGTCACATATAAATAAATTACATCAAGTAAAAGTTAATGATTTCATAATATTGTTTTAATCATAATATATATATATATGTCGGAATGAGAAATCATGCAGGAGCTTGTTCTGTTCTGTTTCACTTCAAGGACATGTCACCCGGCCCGACAAGAAACACATCAACATTGATCCTTTAGTGCAGAACGGCCCTGTAACATTCAAAAGCTGCAAGTATTTGGTTTTCTCTACAAAGCTACTAGGGGCTCCTGGCCTTACTACTAGGAGCAAGTAGCTGCTAGTAACAAGAAGCTACTGGCCTAGTAAGGTGGTTCCACCAAGCCACATGGCGCAAGGAACATTGCTGCCAAAGGAAATCCTAAATCCTGCGACCGCACCACGGAAGGGTCAACATCCCGGAAGTGCCGTGCCACGCGTTCGATTGCAATGCCCAGTCGCATGCCCTACCCCGCCTGAGCTGGCGAAGGTGACAGCTCGGGGCAAGGCCTTGGGACTGGCCTGGGATCACAAGTTCACAAGGCTGTCCGTTTGGACACGGACATCTACGGATGTAACCAAACTGGAAGTGGCGAGTGACGGAAGTAGCCTCAAATATCCCGCCGTCCGTGATGTCATGATAAACATACTGTGTATATATATATATACCAAAAGGTCACCATGGGTCGTTTGCGGATACATTGGATCTAACTCCTTTCGCAGCATCCTGCAGTAAGAAATTACATTCATGTCTGGCCATGTACTGCACATCAAATGGGCTTTTACATGATGTACATGCACACAAAAGAAAAACCACAGAATGCACTTAACATCATAGTTAGACGTCAGGTTACAGCAGCTCGCACATCTAGGATTAACCTCAAAGAAAGGCCGCAAATAAAGACTTTCACCCATCCTCAACCGCCTGGTTGACAAAAATGCCTCGCAGCTTGGACCAATGGACCAAGCAATTATGTAAGAATTCTCCAACAACTGGTTGAACACGACGAATACGCGGCACCTCTTCCACCGCAACAAAATGCTCGCCAAAGCTCTTCTTCCCACGCGAGGAAACAGCCACGCGAGAGGTGAGTCTTGAAGATTTGTCAAGCACATCCTCGGACTTTTGCAGTGAGAAACTCGTGTCGTCTTCGATTGAAACAGAAGAACCTCTGCGAATGGCAAAAAGAACCGAAAACCCTCATGTTGGATAAAAGATATAAAAGAGGGACATCCTCAAATGTGCGCTGCAGCTACTACGTACTACAGTTACTACAGCTATTGCTCTGTATGACACAGTCCTAGTACTATAATTATGTTCTTCCTTTCGTCTGTTCTCTCCGACGCCTTGTGGACACACTTGCAACTGGCAGCACTTCCTTGCATTTGATGAAAGAAGACTAGTTACTACTAGCGTGGCACTTGTTACTACTAGCTTCTTGTTACTACTAGTAAGGCACTTGTTACTACTAGCGTGGCACTTGTTACTACTAGCTTCTTGTTACTACTAGTAAGGCACTTGTTACTACTAGCGTGGCACTTGTTACTAGTCGGATCATGATCTAGTCAGTTCACGACGCCACGAATGTTCCTACGGATGCTCGCATGTCAACCGGTGTCGCGGTACCTCGACCGATTTCGCCGGTGTCGCGAGAAGTCGCCGGTACCGCGGCCAAAGGGCCACAAAAACAGCGGCCATGGCGGCCTTGAGGGCTTTCAGGTCGTAAATGTTCATGCGAGCCAGGTCCTCTCATGTCCCAACGCGGCATATACAACTTTAGCCAACGGAAAAAAGAAACAAGGCGGTGACTCGACTTGTACTAGGAGCAAGGATGCTACTAGGGGCTCCTGGCCTTACTACTATGAGCAAGGAAGCTACGAACGGGGCTCCTGGCATCGCGAACCGAACGGAGCGATCGGACCGCTTGACATCGGAACGCTCTGAGATCGGAGATGTGACCGTTTGAGGGTCTCCTTGGACAAATCTTTCTCCTCGATGTCCATGAGTGCCTGAGCACATTCTTTCCTTGGCAAACAATCAGGACCTCTCTTAGAACCACCCCTCCAAGGCAAACTCACAAAAGGTGTCCTGATCATCTCTTCATAGTTCAACCAAAAACAGCTTTGGTCTGAGACCCCAAGAATTTAGTGCAAGTCTCAGTGCTGCCGCAATCTTGTCACGATCACCGCCATCTGTCACGAGATTCAGTAGGGCTTCTCCTCACTGGTTTCATGTATACCGAGGATTCATGACAAAGAATGAGGACTCGAGCAAGGCACAAAAGAACCAACATCAAAAAACAAAAGGACCATTTCGTTTGTCTCATCAACTCTCCTGTACCGAAGAGACGACCAAGAACCAGTGCTGAGATGCACAGGCTCCCCGTCACAGCCAAGATTGTAACAAGCAGGACCACCATCCTCAGCTCGACAACCGCGTGAGCTCACGTCCAGGGGGTGAATCAAACGAAGCCGGACAACCGTGTTGATACCAGCTGGATGCAAGTCGAAATCCAAGCTCTGCAAAGGAGGATCTGCGGATCTTCAATCATCTCTATAGTCCTTTTCATTTCACAGTTCATGACAGTTTCGTCCCAAGAAGAAATGAATTGTATAGGCTGGTCTCAACAGGTACAATGAGCATTTGGGTGTGAAACAGCCTCAACAACATCTGCATGGCTTAAAGCAGCTGGCCAAGTCCTTTAACTCGGATGAAATGTCGGTGTTTCTGCACTGCATGAGTCGGTGTTTCTTTGCTCACTGAGCAAACCATGTCTTTGTTCACTGAATTGGTCGGCTCCAAGTCTGTTTGAATGTTTGTTTAATTTTTGCAGTTGCTTGCAAATTGCGGGCAAGACCTGATCTCCTTTGTCAATATAAAGAAACATGAAGCGCCTCGACCCACCCTAGATGCGGCCTGTTCTTTTTGACCTGAACATGTTTTGATGCCTAGGTATAAGCAAAAAGAACTGCTGAAAAAAATAAAACATGTCCAGAGTTCACGGAGCAAAAGCAGGACACCTACCTACATGGCCACAATAAGGCTTGCTATGGAATACCAAGCTGCAAGGGTTTCTTCACAACCCGATATCCTATGATGTATGCCACATGTACCCCGCCCCATCCCCCATATGTCCGTCCCGAACAGCCAAGCATCACGGAGGCAAACACATCCTGAAGCTGAAGGTCCACAGGGGTGTTTGGATGCACTGCTTGGGTGATCAACAGAACGAGCACGTTGCCTTGGCTGACCAGGACATGATCCCAACACAACAAAACACCTCAATGAGAATAGGGTGTTGGTCTATCGTCTATCTTGGATCCCCAGTTCATCTCCCCTCCTGTACATGTTCTTGTCAAGAATCTCCAGAGGAAGAGCCTGTCCAGGAAAACACTGAAAAAGCTTTCCCATCAACAAATCGACGCTTCATTGCACAGGGCCGTTAAAGGGGTCCAAGTCGAATAAAGGGTCCTTTCCAGAGGGAGGGTTTGTTTGGCAAACACATCCTCATAAGCGAACTGCTGTCGAGGAAAGAGTTGTGCACCACACCGGAGACTACAGGCAGCTATGCTTCCAACTATTCGAATCTCAGCTTCCACCATCTTGTATGAGCCGTGCATTATGAGGGCTTAAAGCACCTAATTATAAAAGAAGATCGGGAAGAGGGGCAGGCCAAGTTGCACAAGGCAATGTCCGCCACATTGATGACCGGGGCCTTCCATGGTCTCACAAGGGTCAGGACAAAGAGGTAGAAGGACGTGAGGATGGTGGCGACAGCAACCTGCCTGAGAGTGGGAACACGCGTGTACCCTCTTTTCAGGCTGGTGTCCTGCAAGATGTTGATAGATTTTGACCATTCCAGCTTCATGTTCAGCGTATTTTTTGCCGCTAACTGTTAACTCCTAAAGGAACCTCATCGACTGGACTCTCGCCGAGGTTACTGCGGGTTACTGTAACTCCGACACCATGAACAAAGGAGGCCAGTGAATCATTCAAAGGCCCACTCGCATTGATAGATTTGCCACATACAGTACCTTCTATCAACTACACGTACTCATATCCTGACTTGACTGATGAGGGTTAGAGCCGGCATTTGACTGTCCTAAATCTTGCACTGGCCCCTGCACAAGCAAAACAAACATTGCAATCATCACTAAGCAGCAATTGTGGCGAGTCTGTCGCGAGAGCAATGGCTAGGCTGAAGCCCAGGCCACGAAGAAGCCTTGAGATCTCACTGTGGAGACCCAGAACCAATCGCGAGCCGTTCCAACGGAGAAAAAATGCATGTGAGTGGAGACCGCATGTGAGTGTGAAGACCCCCAAACAACCAAAAGAATGTAACATAAATGAAAAAGAAACAACATGGAGTAAACCACCAACGCTGTTTCTGACATCAAGCGGGACAGCATGCAGGTACAAGCAGCAAAGGAGTGGCTGGCATTATCTGCTAATTTGTTAAAATGCCACCAACTGGGAACACTTCCTTTTAGGCTCAAGGAGCAAAAGCAAACCAAACCACCAAACGTCCAGTCTGAACTTGCCGATCAAGAATGAGAAGGCTTTCACCTGCAGCCACTCGGATCGGATATACAGCCCTTCCATGTCAAAGCTAGGCTATGTGGCTTTACATAGATAATAGATAATGAATCATTAATAATGATCATAACATAAGCGGAGGGACCCTCTCGTTAAGGCTCTGATGGACATACCTTGAAAAGCCCAGCGTTGTAACACAATCGCCCAGGGGCTCGACGACATGGCATCTACGGTAGGAGGGTGCAGGTGACTTCGTGTTCGCATGTTTTCTTAGCAATCAAGAGACTTTTGTCACAAGCCCCCGTAGCCAAACACATGATGAACAGAAATGGAGCAAGACAGCAAAGGCGGACAGCAAGTGCAGATGCTGATGTCGCCAGATATTTCAGATCTCAAAGGATCACCCTCAAAAGGGTCGACAGAGTGCTAAAGGATCAACCCCAGACCAATCTCAGCTAGCAAAAGACATATGAAAAGATATGAATAAAACAAGCGTCAATCGTTCGACTCATTCTGCCAAGCAAAGTTTGCGGGCGGATGGATACATTTATATAGGTGTCCAAATGAGAAACCCAAAAGCGCATTTGCTACCTGGGTGGTTTTTGGATGTTCAATTCCACAAACATCTCCGTGCAAAGTATATACTTGAGCTACCGAATAAGATCAAATAAGCAAATATGATCTACCTACCTCAAGAGCGTCAGTCAAACGCTTGACATCAAGCAACAACCTTCTCGCGAAATCCCACGAAATCCCTTGTCCACATCGTTAAGGCACTAACTCGTTGCGATTTTGGGAGCTCCAGGAAGGTACCTTCCAAGCGCCAAAGCAGCAATAGACGAAGAAGCCCAGCACATTCAGCATCAGCAGCACCTTGGGTCGATATATAAGTCTCGGTTGCAATTTGAAAAGCGCTGTGTGTGTGTGCAAACACAAAAGCTAAAAGGGGAAAGGGCAAAATCCACATCAGAAGACCGGCTGGGAGCTGAAGAAAGAGGTTGAAGGCCTCATGGATGTTCAGTGCGATAATTGATAATTGATGAATTGCTGCCTGGAGACGATTCCCAAACCCAGCATCAGTCCATGCTCGTCGCTTCCGCAGAAGGTGTTCGGGTACTTCAACAGGCTGTATTGTTCGTTGGGGTGTTGGTAGCACATGAGAGGCTGCAAGGCCAGCGCCCCAAGGGCACTGAAGCCAACCTGTGAAAAGCAGGGAGGACCGTTAAAGGAATGGCCCTTGATGTGGTTGGGCGTGATGGGCGACAGTTCCCATCTACCAGCATTGGTGCATATTTGACTCATTTTTAAATAGAGACACGTGTTACGTATTTGGGAGCCGACCCATTTTCCAATCCCGCAGCCTTCCCCCACATGGCACACCTATGCCGATAATAGTACTTCTCAATGACTGCGTGACTGATCGCTGAAATCTAACACCGATCTGCCGATCGCTTTGTTTCCGGAGCAATTGATCTGCAAACTATTGGGTCGTTGAACAGGTACACCTTGCCGAACACATCGGACTTGGACTTCACCACCTGTTTCTAGAGGAAGGTCGTCTTCCTTTCGGCCATGCATCCACGTCCCCGGTGTTTGCCAGAGTGTGAAAACCTTTCGATTGCCCACCTGGAAGAAGATGCCCACAGTGTTGGCCGTGTTGGAGAACCTCCATGGACTTACCTGGCACAATGCAAGGGTCCAAGAAGCGATGGCCTCCAACCTAAAAGCAATGGCCTCCAACCTAAGAGCAATGGCCTCCAACCTAGGAGCAATGGCCTCCAACCTAATAGCAATGGCCTCCAACCTAGGAGCAATGGCCTCCAACGTAATAGCGATGGCCTCCAGCCTAATAGCAATGACCTCCCTAATAATTAACGATAGTTGCCAATTCTCGATATTCTCCACACTGTTTACTTGGCAAACATCCCACACACACATCATATGTGCAAATGTGCGTCACAAGTACGCTGATGCATATATATATACAGACATATAATCTATTTATTGTAACTATATATTTATGTAAATAATATATAGTACATAATATGTATATAACTTACATCACCACGCAATGGCCCCATAGCTGCGTGCTGAGAACCATGGCCGGGCCTCATCTGAAATGTCGCCGGACAACACGACACTGACTGCTAGTCGGAAATCAACCCATTGGTCAGACCCAGGTGTCATGAGTTCACTGCAACTGTGCAATGCGACCCGTGGACCACGCCGTGGATGTCACAATTCCCTGCCCCGAAATGTCGGAACTCAGCAATAATGATCACAAGTCAAATTCCCGGAGACCACAATAGCCGAGGTCACTAGCACTCATCAGAAAACAGAACACATTATATATATGACTCTCGAAGTCCAACTGTATTCACTCATCCCAAATAGCAAAAGGTCCGGTGCAAATCCCAGGAGACCGACCTGGCCAACTCTCGCTACTCAACTGACCCTTTCAAGCTGCATGGAACTTCTTGCATCTGCAGATCTTGTTCCAACCCTGGGTGATGGTCCAGCAAGCAAGCAGCACCAAGGAGGCCGCAGGAAACGCTAATGCGCTGCTTAGGAAGCGGAGCACGTTGTCCGGCCCCGTCAAGCAAAGAGATGCCCAGCAACTCAACGTCCAGAACGAAGAAACTAAGGCTGGAGCTGGTGCCTAAGTCAATGGACTTACAACTCTGACAGGGGTCAAAAAGTAAAGATATTAAAGATATGTAAAGATAGTAGTTGGCAGCTAGCGAGTCGAAGTCGTTCAGGTACAAAGGTCCGCAGGTACGGCGGCGAATTGTTCAGTCATTTCATCCAGTCTATCGCACAATGAAGTGCATACAATGTGTACAAACGTCCTCTCTCTCTTCGCCAAACGAACGTGACGCAACCCTTCCGCAACCGTTCTGGTCGTTCTGACGACCACTGACTGGCTGAATCAACTTTTCCTTGGGCCCAGTGGCTTTCAAAGCTGGGTGCCCACTTCACGGTCATTATCGCAAAAAGGGCCAAGCTTTGGAACACGTTCACAGCAAGGCCAGCGGCCATCAGCGAAGCCTGGCGAGCCAGCAACTAAGGGTGGGCGACATCATGCAGCCATGCAAAGCGTGGGCACGGCGTGGACGGTGTGTGTGTGTGTGTCAAAACCCGTTCCAAGGGGCACTAACCTACTCTATGCTATTTCACTGAATCGCCACGGCCTCTATCACAGCCGAGAACAACTCCATTCCTTACAACAAACGATGTACTTTGATGACGCCATTTACCCACAGCTGCCGCAGCCACTGCTTGACCGCATTCTCAGGATTCGAGCTTTGATCAACATGTCACCACGAATCCTCAAAGGCAAAGGAAAAGGCACCCCGCCTACCCTTCCTGATCCAGCAGACGATCCAGTTACAAGCATACCACAAGAAGACCTTATCCACCCATTTCCGAACGCCACATCACCACATGACACCACTTGTCAAAGCACAACTACTATACCTCCCCAGACCTCCACCACACACTCCGACTCAACAGCCACTGCTTTACCACCATCAACCCCGGACTTCCCACTTACCACTCACACTCCACATGCACCCACACCTAAGGGATTTGGCCGCTACGTCGCCCCCGCACCAACATCACAGCCTCACTATACATGTATGCGCGCGGCCAACAGCTGCATATCCCCACCGCGCCCCATCAACCTTTCCCTTCTCCACCTACTCACACCACCTCACACGGCTGTGATCCGACTCAAGTATACAGCCTACACATTCCACTACGAGGACACGCCACCCTCACTCCAGCAGGACCAGTTACCACAATCCCACCCACACAACAGCAACCTATCTCTACACAACCACTCACTTTCCCACAAGCCGTCCCTAACATTCGCCCCAACCACCCGGAGGCAGCAGCAGGACCAGACGGTCCATGGTGGGATGCTACAGGGTCAGCGCCTCAGACGCCTTCTCCAAGCGCATAACTGAGCCGAGGATAGTGCCAGATTCTTTTTGTGATCAGATTGTTGTGACCATATTTAGATTTCTCTTTTCTGTTTCTAGTGAGTGCTCCAGATAACATTGGAGACTTCCTTTCACGCAAAGCCGTCAGTCACCTTCCTCTTCCGACGAAAAGCCAGTAAGAACATGTTTTCTCTGAACTTTCTCAACTGATGCACCTGTTTTTTGACTTTTGGATTTGCATTTGATCGGTTTCTTGCTTGATTTGATTCTTATTCTTACATTCTAGCACTTTCAGCTGTGCAGTTGTACCTCGATTTTGGCCTTCAACTTTACATCATGGTCTCAGATCTTCAACACCGTTCCAATAGCTTTCAGCTGACCAGTTTTTGCGGACATGATTCGTCTCTATACAGCTTCCACTTGTATCCACCACGGCGGCTCAATTTCAATTTCAGACACGAACCCGACAACCAATCCGCCTCTTGCCGCCATGGGCGCACATCAACAATGGTGGCAGCACTACTAATACCTCCCCTCCAGCAGCCCTAGCTACAACATGTCCACCAGAACCTTTGCCACCTCCACCGGCAGCACACGTCAACACCACATCCCCCCTATCCATCCTACCACCCAACACACCCACAATCAAGCACATGGACACAAAGCGACACTCACCTAGATAACAACACCGTCTACGGACAGACGCTATTTCGCAGAATACAGCCAACAGCATGGTCCAGGAAATACAATCTCGCGGGACAACCTGTTCTGGACATCTTTCCTTGGCAACTCAGTGGTTTTGGCCTTCAGGATCAAAGCCTCTCAGGACCTTATCTCAAGGTCGCTATACTGGGATCGTCGCCACACGCTCCATTGCAGAAGCAGTCTTCACATCTCAATTGTTGACCGACATTCGCACTCACAATTTGGACGTGGACTCCATTGCCGAATACCTACATCAACCAGTGGGCCAAACCATACCAAACAAGACGCCGGCAGCACAGCACCACCAGCTCCACCAGCCCTTCCCCTCACAGCACCGTCCACGTCACCACCCACACCTCGCACTATCCTCAACCCAACCTCACAAACACTCCACGACAACTCTCCAGCCAACTTTGCACAAGCCAGCATTCAGAAATGGCTGAAAACCCTGCCTCCAGCCACTCAAAGCCAAGCCAACAACATGTTACAAATCCTACGAGACGAACGCATCAGCAAGGAACAGCTGCAGGAAGCCGCCGCCAAATACGGCCTCCCACTCACACGAGTCCTCAAACTCCCTCCAAAATCTCTTCAGCAGCTCGTTGCCGCCGGCTCAGCTCTCGCCGCCTGACTGGCCCGAGAAGCACAACACCAACCAAACCACACCCTATTCCAAAACCTCAGCACTCTCCACGCTGCTCTAACACACTTTATCCACTTCACCCCCTACATCGACAAACCTTACGCCATTTTTGCCACCAGTCTCATCCACCTCACATGCCTGTTCACTCTTCCCTCACCCACACACAACTCTGTCAAATGGCGATCCCGCCTCACACAACTTCAGGTCACACCCCACACATACCACTACAACACCTTCTCCCAGCCCAACGCAGTCTATGCCAAGTTGCTCTTCAACCAACACAGCTCTCACCATCAATACCACCAACACGGCCACACCTACATCGGCTCCACCAGCATTGGCATTGCCAAGCGAGAATACAACCGCCATGCCAAACTCAAACAACTCCAGAACAACCACCCCATGTCAGCAGAACTCTCACTACGATACTGGCATTCTCAACACACGCTTCATCACTATAGCACACTTTACCTTTCCCACAACGACACCTACGATCAAGCCTGGACTTATTATGAACACTTACGCATACAAGATTGGCAGCCAACATTGAACTGGCCCTACATCCAGCGACATTTGCACTTGAAGGCTTCCGGATGGCAATTCGCCAAACATCGCACACAATTCACACGCATGGCCACCCACAGGCGCCTTTTTCAGAAACTTCGAGGTCGACAACGAACCATCAAACAACCCAGCCTTCACACCAGTCAGCGTTTACATGCTCTCACAGTCCTACGTGAACTCAGCAAGCACACACGTTCCTCCTTTGAAACAGCCGCAGCCATTCGCAGCAGCAAATACAGTCACCTTGAAATCTATGCCTTCCGACGCGTGGCAGCCAGTTTGGAAGAACCAGACAGATCCAGAGCACTGCACCTTATCAATTCCGCCGCCCTCACTTTTCGCAATCTCACCATCCCCAAATCCAACAAACCTCTCGCCATTCCATTTCTTGCTCACTCAACCTTTCACAAAGACACCGAACAGTGGCTGCGCACCCTTGTGAAACACCACTTTCAACACGTCATTCCATTCCACCCCCCTACCACAAAACTACGAGAAGCAGCCCACAAGACTCTCCGGTCCAGACTCTTTACAATCGCAAACAATGGGAAGATCACTTCTCCGCCCAAACTTCAGACACTCTTCTCAAAGATCCATCACACACTCCACTACATGACGGACACTACGTCCTCACACTCAACGACCTACACCTCCCACCGCACCTTCGACTCTTTCTACAGGCCAACATGAACAGCACTTTGTTCCCCACAAAAACCCAATACTTTCGACATTTTCACACCACTCTAGCACAGTGGCTACGCCATCATGGCCTTCCCACCGCATTACATCAACACAGCCACACATTCCTCCAACACCAATGGAAACAACACATCAGCAGCCTACACCACGCACCACGTTTCACCTCACGCAAAGTCACTCAGCTTCAACAATTTCTCACGGACAAACTTGTCCTCCACCAAGCTGACCATGAACTACAAAACCTATGTATCTTCTGTCCGCAACACTACTTCCACGGATGCCTCACCACTTGGAACACACCGCAACTATTCAAACCACTACCACATTTGACACAAGACCACCTTCATACACTTCTGGCTCAATCTTTCTCAGCCAACCTCCGACGAGGTTACCCATGGGGTTTCCGCAAGAACTTTTACACACCACACGGCGTCGTGTTTCTCAAGCAGAAGAAATCATGGCGAAAAGGTAGAGCAGTCATCAGCTATTTCCGATCCATAGCAGGCACACTCCTCCGCGCCACATCAAAAGCCTTAGACATTATGTTTCTTCAACTACTACCTCAACACCCAGGACAACTTTCCATTCCCAACCTCTGGAAGCAACTTCACCACCAATTCACACACACACACCTGACGACATCCATCTCACGGCCATCAACGATGACCTTGTTGGCTTCTTCAACTGGTTCCACAACAAAGACTCGTGGATGTATATAGTCATCAGCCTTTGCAAACGCTGGCACTTAAAACACTCTACCACTACACTCACCATCGAAATTCAATCAACAGGCAACCCCGCCATTCAGCAATCCCACATTGGCCGCCATTACATCCACCACCCACAACAGCGCACTCTTGACACGACTCACATCCCACTTATCGCACAACAAGCACTCCAATCTTGCATTTTTCAAGCATGTCACACTTATTACCAGCAAATACAAGGAGCAGGCACTGGCAGCCAACTATCCCCCGCACTTTGCAACGTGGCCATCACGCTCATAGAACACTCTTGGCACGAAGCATACCACACATTCCTACAACAACCCAATCTCCACATCTTCCACACTCGTTACGTCGACAACCGCTACATCCTACTCAATCACCACTTCAGACAATCTTTACCCATCACCACGCTAGCCCATCCAGATTTCTACGGAAATCCAGTGGAAATCGAGATCGTGGAAGACGATCATCTCAACCCACAAACACGAACCGTCACTTTCCAACTCCCAACCCATCCTTGGCAGATCCGAGACATCCAGTCAGCAGGAAGCTTATCAGGCCTGCAGTCCAGGCACCACACACTTCAACAATACTCATTTCCCCCACACATGGCCAATCTCACTTCACAGGCATTGGTACAGCTATACGTGACAAAAGGTCACTCGAAGACACATTGTGCTGCAGCGCTGCGGCCTTGCAGAAAAAGAGCGAGCAGCCCTGATTGTCCCCGACTTGTACTGAATTGTACTAGATGCGCCGTTTCGGCCTCTTGTGTGTGTCAAACCCCGTTCCAAGGGGCACTAACCTACTCTACTCTATTTCACTGAATTCCGCCTGTTTTCAATACCTTGTACCAGTGGGGCAGTGATCCTTTCAACAGCCGCTGCCTAACAAAGACGCTGTTGATCGGATGTGATATTCGGAGAGGACGCTCTCTGAACGTACCTGCACCAATTGTTTAACATAATATCCTAAAGAGCTAATGCGTTTGTTCAAACATTCGGTTGTGCTGACCTTTCATTTTTACAGTTCTGCAAGTCAAGCGCTAAGTATTCACCTAAAGTGCTAATGCTGACCGCGCATCTCTGAAGTGCAGCTCCGCGGAGCACTCATCTTAAGTGTGTGCTTTGCATGCTGCAAGCAAACATGTGAGCAGTTGGGAGCAATCTACTTGGATGATGGCAAACTAGAAAGCAGATCGTCAACAAGAAGTTCTGCTCAAATGCCAGGTGTCCTCCAATCTAGTGGTCACTCAAGATAGGATTTGAACACATGAAACGCAGCGTGACGAGCCGCGCGCGGGGCCGTGGCCCGTATCTCTTTGAGATGAGGAAGGGGCGGAGAGGTCGTTGTGAAAGCAAAAAGGCCTGGAAGGCTGAAGCTTTGGCCATCACTTCCGAGTTCACCAAATAGTAGGCAGCAATGAGACCAGCGGCAGCTACCTGAGGAGTCACGAAAACAGAAAGTCTGTGGAAAAATAGGATCCCCTAGCGAATGCCAGTAATTACCCACCATTAAAAAATCTCAGCATGCAAAGAAGAAGGGCTGCAAGAAAATTCACCAGCAAGACTAGATCAGTGTTACACCACTGAACGTGCGATGTCCGTCCAAATGTCAGAGAAGCTACGGGCATGCCAACTGCCCAAAGGACGACATTGGCTCCGCACTCCTGGCACTTGGTGCCGCTCCAAGCCTTCCCCGCTTCGCAAGAAGCACACGGCATGCCGGAGAGTCCACCAGCACATTGTCCTCGACAGAATTCAGGCCTCCTTCCTTTGAACAGTCACTTACCTCCAGTGGCACATCTTCATGGTTTTACAGTGTTACAGTAATGATCTGGCAGAAGCGGCGACGCCGCTTTGAAGTAACATACCCACATATGTTCCAAATTTATTTTGTTTCATGCAAGTCTCAATCTGAGGTCCCTCTAACCTGATTAGAAGTACTGCATCATACTGCATC
This sequence comes from Durusdinium trenchii, assembly GCA_963970005.1. Classification (NCBI taxonomy): domain Eukaryota; class Dinophyceae; order Suessiales; family Symbiodiniaceae; genus Durusdinium; species Durusdinium trenchii. The sequence goes on along the minus strand of CAXAMN010021795.1, from coordinate 491,473 downwards.
TCATTCCCCAGGTTTTCTGCTAGGTCTTTCTCTTTGCTACACACAGGTTTTCCCGCCCTCTCCGGTATGTGATTCCTCTCCTGGTTTTCCACCAGGACAACGGCTGGCAGGTCGACATTTCAAGATCTTCAAGGGCTCTTCCGGGGGTGCCACATAACCTTCAACAGCGCCACGGGGGTTCCGGAGCTCTTACCGCAGAGGGAACTGAAAAGGCATGGTCGTTGGGCAAGGTATCCCACTTGACAACTCCTTGACGCCAGCCTTTCGGCCGTCTGTACCTAGTATCCAAACGACATACGATATCTGACAGAAATCCAGGGATCATACTTAAATTGCTTAGGACCATTCACCACAGAAAAAAAAGAGCCAAATCAACAATTCTATGCTTGACGGAAGAATTTGGACAATGACTTGACACTTTGCATTACTTTGCAGATTTGCTTGCCTTCGAGGACTTGAGGTACATAGTCATCTCCCAGTGCTGCCTGACCTTGCATCAAGCTCTCGATGCTGGAGCCAAAGGGGCAACGGAGCCCTTCTCCACATAGCTGGCACTGGAAGTTGCCTCGGTTCGGGCATATCTTGTTGGGGCCGGCCTAATCCACAAAAGTCACAACAGTAGGGGCAAACCAAAGGCTGGCAAGCATGACTTTCCGTCAACTTCAAGCTAATGTTCTAATTATTGTCCAAGATTTTGTGAAATGTGCATGAAGCAGGAATGTGCAAATGAAGGAAGAGAGGCCAAGCACTCTTGGATTCAATCACAAAAAGGCTGCAGGTGGAAAGGACTGCAAAACATGATGGAGTTGCATTTATGATTGCCCTTGATCTTGACAGCTTGGGTGCGGCCCTGATTCAATCTGTCTAGGGATCCATGAATTGCAATGTGTTGCAGGTTCTGTGGTCAAGAGAAGCAAGTCCAAATCGAGTCAGGTCATTTTGCGATGATTGAAATGAACGCTTCATATATGTTTAATTTCAAAAGTGGCAGGAGAGCTTGGAATATATCCCTCCATGGTGCCTACGAGCTGAGACCCCATTTTCAGCCAAGAAGAGTATAATTCACATTGTGTTGCTATATTTTTTAAAAGTATCATAAACCATGTTTGCTGAGCGTTCTTGGCAAACGATATCCTTCCGTCTCCAAACCTGTCAGCAGTTTGATTGAGCTGTGTTTGAATACTCCAGGGGCCTTCAATAGTCGAGTGCGAGCGAATTGGCCACTTCAAAACATGCCAAATTATAACTCACAAGTTGCTGGAGGCTGCGGGAAGAACGTTGATGGTGTCTTCTTTGCACCCGCAATCACTGATGGACATCGAGGTAAACCTCATATATGCAAACAGTGTGTTTTTAATGCAATGGATATGAGATGATATGAGGGTAACAAGATCAAGATCTGAACCCGTGACTAAGCAAACAATGTCTTCTCACACCACTGTGTGCTGCGGTTGTTGAATCAAAATGCCACAACTATGTCTAACTGTCGAACACAAGGTGGTCCAAGAAACCCAACTGTTGTTGTACCTGCCGGACAAGGAATGCAGGTACTCTGGCCCGTGGCATTCTGGTACACTCCAAAGCCACAGCGTTTGCATGAAATGCTTGCAGTCTCATCTTGGTACTCTCCGAGAGGACAAGGGTTGCACGTAAGCGAGGCTCCCGAGACCTGCAGGGAAAAAGAAGGGGCCAATATGACGGGGCCGCCTCATGCCGATGACTCAACAACGGTGCAAGGTGCAAGGAAACCAGCAAAAAGCAACAGACCCCCAAACTGGCTTCTTCAACAGAGTACGTAAGTCCCAGCCGTCACCCACCAAGAATTGTGATCACCGTTGCCACTACTACGACTACGACTACGACTACTACTACTACTACTACTACTACTGCTACTCCTACTACTACTACTACTACTACTACTACTACTACTACTACTACTACCTACTAGCTACTAGCTACTAGCTACTACCTACTACTACTTATATACTGCTTGCTACTTACTAGTACAAGTACTAGTACTAGTACTAGTACTAGTACTAGTACTACTACTACTACCACCTACTACCTACTAGCCACTACCTACTACTACTTACTGCTTGCTACTTACTAGTACCTACTACTACTCTTACTGTTGCTTCCCCTGCCACTCACAAGTACCACCAATACTGCGACACAACAAGAACAACAGAACAGAAAGTCAATATGTCAAATATGATCGTGGTATTGGAAACTCACCGCGGGTCCCGGCCGCTTGACCAACGGAAAGACGACCGTCATGTGAAGGATCTGATGTGTGGTGATATCGACTGCCATGAGGCGATGTGTTTCTAATAGCTTCTTGTTACTACTAGTAAGGCACCTGTTACTACTAGCGTGGCACTTGTTTCTAGTAGCTTCTTGTTACTACTAGTAAGGCACCTGTTACTACTAGCGTGGCACTAGTTTCTAGTAGCTTCTTGTTACTACTAGTAAGGCCCTTGCTCCTAGTAGCGATGCACTTGTTCCTAGTAGCTTATTGTTTCTACTAGCTTCCTGGCCTGGTGTCTTGATATATGATTTTAGAGGTCAAGGACAGAACGAGTCTCCGGCATTGAGTTGCTACACTAGTATGTGGAGCATGGACGCATGGAATGCAACAACAGGAGCAGCACAAGCTACAGCAGCAGCAGCAGAAGTTGGAGTTGGAGCAGTAGGAAAAAGTGCTTCTAGTGGCAAACAATGATGCTACTGTAGAAGATATTTTGGCAATAAAGCAATCTCCTCTACTGGAGCGCTAACGAATTGAACGTCACAAACCGTAAACTAAACCAAATCAAACAAACCTTTCGACTCGAACTCTGCTTTTGGATTTCGATCAACATGCTCCACTTTCGCTGCTTCTGTTGAGGGTATCTGGAGGCTAATCATGAACATATGGCTACTCGCCCGGAAATGATCTTGGTATTCGGTGCCACGCTAGTAGTAACAAGTGCCACGCTAGTAGTAACAGGTGCCACGCTAGTAGTAACAGGTGCCTTACTAGTAGTAACAAGGAGCTAATCCTTTCGGGGCCATGCCATCCACGTAACCATTATCATTTCAGGGAGGCCATATTGGGTTACCCGCCAAGTATTCTGACCGCAGACCTGGTAACTTCCCGAAGGACATGCTTTGCAAATGAAGGTGGTGTCCTCAGCGTCCTGCGATCTGCTTCGACCGAAGACTCGACCGTTGACATGAGTGAGCCTGTACTGAACAGTTTTGAAAGAAGGAACATGCTCTTTGAACATCTCATGGTTGAACAGGATATCAACCACCTGATTGTTCTTTTCAGAGACCTAAGTATAACATTTCACGACCCGACCTAATTGGCAGCAGCTTCCTCGCTGGACGAACCATACCAACGATGCGAAACATTACCAACGTTGGACTTGATGCTTTTTCCAGATGCTCATCGATCCACTGACCCCCATGGTGAAAAAGGCAACCCTCCATCAGCCACCAGTTTTTCGTGGCTCGAACCCATGCGGGGGACACTCCTCCAGCTTTTCAGAGCTGGTGCCCGGCGGGCATGCTCTGCAAAGAAGATCTGCTGGGTTGGAACGACTGGCCACATACAAGTCCTCGGAGCAACACGTGTCTACATCAGACAAGAACCTGTGGATTCGTTGGAGTCAAGTTGGATGTAAACAGGGAGACCTCCCAGGCAA
>CAXAMN010021795.1:426376-462784 GCA_963970005.1 Durusdinium trenchii | reverse complement strand
ACATCCGCGGATTCCTTGGAGCTGTTGCTGGATAAGCTTCCTGAATCTCATCCCAAACCTGTGGATAGCCTGAGAGCCACAAAGAGCTGAAGACTTACTGCACCTTCAAACCCAGCGATGGCCTCCACCCTAGTAGCGATGGCCTCCAATCTGTTTGTAATTATAGAATGGCCTCCACCCTAATAGCAATGGCCTCCAACCTACTAGCGAGGAAAGTCAAAGTTTCGTGTCGGACTGGGTCGTCTTTCAGTTTGCGAAACTGCCCGATCTGCAGTAAACTACCATCCGACCCTCGCCCGACCTGCAGTCCATCCTTCCACAGCAAAGTGGACGTAGGTCCTCATCCTGGGCCCACAGCCGCGGTCAGTGATGTTCTGTGGCATGTGGCAGCCGGCAATGGCATAAAAGCCATCCACGGTGTTGGCACCAGGCCCCTTTTTGGTCACGTTGTAGCCAAGCTTTTCCTGCGATCAAACCCGATCAGATCAGCCTGTTAGGCTGATGGGTACTTTCGACGGCGACGACTTGGCACAGTGTGTTACTTTGCACGAAAGCCACCTGCGGCGACCGTGTCCTTCAGCAAAATCTCAGCCACTTCGGCTGTGGCGAAGCCAGCCTCCCAGGCATTGATCCAGTGGCCAACAGGGTATGACGCTCCATCGTCATTCACCAGGTTTTTGCGCCTCAACGGGCTGCGTGCAGAGGTTGATGTGACCATTTTGGAGTCAACGGGCCTCTTCACTGTAAGGGTCTCACACGGTGTTGATGTGAAACACAAAGTCGAAACCAAGGGGTGATGCCATCCACTTGCATGTTTGTTGGGTAAGTCCAATGCAATCGTGGATTATGATTTAAGTAGTTGTTCAAGCTGCGAAAGACGGCTTTTGCAAAATAACATCTATATAATCATGGTTGACCATACATGACCATACACGTGACGTTTCCCTACGTTTCCTGTCCCAGGGTCATTGAGAAAATCTACCAAGCCCAGAATCTTACGTACTTCAGACAAACATCTCCAACTAAATAGCATATGGTCGGATGGACTGTGATCCCTGTCATTGACTCATTTTCCTGCAAACCTGGGACAGCTCAGGGTCACCCGCATGCAAGTGGAAAAGGGAAAGCCCTTTTAAATATCTTTGGGGACGAGTATCTGCAGTCGTCTAAACACCTACATTGGGGCCCACCCACATCGTTTGGAGAGACCCCCTGACTTTTGCCAATTGCACGCGGAGCCACTCTTCTTCTGGGATCCCATCGGAGAAACAAGAAGCCAGCACACACGGCAAGAGCTGGAAGATCTGAATGCTGATGATGGCCATACCCATAAACGCCATGAATCTCAAAATCGTTGTTTTGAGATCTGAGCCGAAAGCTTGATCTTTTCACCCAAGATACGAGGGTCGAGGCTCCGAGAAAGGGGGCGCTAGACCAAGCCGTTCGCAGCATCCGCACGGACAGATCGATGAGATCGACCGGTCTGGTCCCGCCAGGCTCGTGGTTGGCTTCGTGCGCCACACATATCCACACATGGACACACGTAGCCTCCACACGACGTTTTGGACGACGTTTCACCTTTTCAACGTTATGACACGGTAGGACCGGCCCTTCATCCGAATCTTCAGCTTACGGTGAGTCCTCATCTTCCATCTTGCCCTTCACCTTTCCCACGGCTTTCACCTCACGATCTCGGAAAAAGGACAGTCTCAGATCTCAAGACTCACCGCAGGCCGAAGGCCGAAGGCCGAAACTGGGGTGGCTGAAAGACATCTGAACGGCCTTTGGCAACGGACTAGATATGACTATTATATAGATTATAATACTTAGACCTGACATGAGCTGACAATAGACACACTTCATGTAGGATTCGGAGATTGCACGGATGTTGCTCTACCTTCTACTCCATGGTCCAGCCACAACGAACATCAAGATTCCTAGAGGGATCGCTGATGAAGGTGAGCATTGGGCTTCGGAGCCTCTCTACTTTGTAATCCCTGGAACAAGCTCTAGAGAGCAAGCATGTTTGCTGAATGTATGTATTCTTCTATGTCATGTTCTCCCTTTTTTATCAGATCAATCAACTTGAGACCATGAGGGTGATTTTCTTTTTTTTCTGAGCGAAGGGGATGCCCAATTTGTCGACCTAGGCATCGGAGTTGTGGGGTAGTCGGTTCTATGACATAATTTTTGTAATATACTATAGTTCAATGGTTTTTTGTTTTATTCTTTTGAGTTCTGGAATTAGTAGGAGTACTTACCTTTGCGCAGGAGGAAAGTCCAGGGGTACTGGTGGAGTTTGGGAAAATGATCTTGAAGCTTGATTGGCTGTGGGCAAAATGAGACTACTCCAAGCAACTGGAAATTACCCCAAAATAAAACAAAAGGAGTGAAACCCTGTAGCCCTGTAGCATGTATTGAACTTCATAGATGTATATATAATATAAGTCATTCGATACAATTAGATTATCTTGGAAGCTTGTTTCTTTGGAGGATGAAGGAGGTTGGTTCGTCACAAAGGCCTACCTCAGCCTATGCAGCGCACCCGGATTGGTGCGGCAAGATTCGGTAAAAACTTGGTCTGAAGGACCTGACAAGCCTTTCCATGCCTTTTGTAAGATTTGGATGAACTAGGTATTATTCCCCCTGCCACCTGAGCGGTCTTAGCATGATCCCAGTGGCCATGTAAAGCTTCTCCTCAACGGCCGTCACTTTGGTCAAAAAGTCCTGCTCAGCAGGTCCCAGTGCTCAGCCGAAGCAGATCCAATCCGACATAATCCGACAACGTCCGATGAAAAACACAATCAAGGAGCTGGAAAATCACCTCTCGGTAGAGCTTCCTGGTTGGGCCATGTTCCGTTGGGGGGAGGGTATTGCTCTGCTCTACCGAGTTGGCCAAGCAGCGAGCTGCTTGGCCAAAAACATGGTGGCAGAACTCTTTTCCTACACAGGGCTGCGATCGCAAGAGGTGCTGCTACGTACTTTATTGCTAATACACAAAACCTCATATTATGTAACGTTGCCTGAAGAGAGAACAAAGCACCCCTTGATTTGAGCAGCTGCCATCTCATGCCAATTCTTTCCAGCGCCAAGGGTTTGCTCCAGTTGTTGCGTAGGATTTGGAGCTAAAAGCAGATGCCTGGTGCGTCAATTTGATTCTCACATTGGAGTTGGGACTCGTCAGCGCATCGCATCTGCTGCCTTGAGGCCATCAAGAAGGCGCTTCTTTTCCTGCGGGGAAGTGACACACGAGCGGACTTGACGCTTCTACACCCGTAGAAGGAGTAGAAGTAGCATATGGTTGATGGACAAGAGAGCCTGGTGGACTGTCTTGGAATCAGTGAAGACCCGGTGCATTGGTATTTCATACAAGATTGGCAACGCCTTGCTGGGAGGAGGATTTTGTCCGGGACAGGCAGGCACAGGTGAAGGCTTTGCTGGGACTGGAACAAACCCCACAGGCAGAGGCAAAGCCGAATGGTGGAAATCAGACACAACATGAAAAGGCCATGCCTGGAACCGGAAATCATTCATTCACATGCATTGACTCAACTGGCAAGTAAACGCCTCTGGTCTCAATGTGGCCCTTGAAAGGTAGGATGGTTGTGACTATCAGAGTCCTAAGCATCCTAAGCTGTTCCGCAGCAACACGAGTAGTAGGACGACGAACTGCAACAACCTCCCTTATCGAGGACAAACTTGAAGACCCCCCTGCTAGAAACCATTCGGTTTTGGTGACCTAGATCCAAAGGAAACACCATGAGGTTTCCAGTGTTCGCTCAGCCTATAAAGACCGTCTGTCCGGGCCAAACAGGCCACGGGAGATAGATCAAACGCCGAGATGATCAGGATGTTAGCTTCTTGTTACTAGTAGCGTCCTTGCTCCTAGTAGTAAGGCCAGGAGCTCCTTGCTCCTACTATTAATACCAGGAGCCCCTAGTAGCGTCCTTGCTCCTAGTAGTACGGCCAGGAGCCCCTAGTAGCGTTCTTGCTCCTAGTAGCGATGCCAGGAGCCCCTAGTAGCGTCCTTGTTCCTAGTATACATCAGTCACCCTTTCAAGTCCCAGCCACGGTGTAGCCCGGCAAATGCAGCTCGACCTGCTGCGTGAAGTCCTGCCAGCGCAAGTCTTCGCGTGTTCCGGTCGAAGGCGCCACGTTGGCAGAATGGGACGGTGGATGGCGATGGTGATCAGAGGCGTCTTTTTGGAGATCAGAGAAAGACAGCGACATTCCAAATGGTTAAACAATGTGAAATATATTGAATGCGCGCAAACGTGAGAGGTGGTCTGCTCATAGTGCACCTTTTAGACCTAGATCCATCTAGATCCCATCTGGGCAAGAATATGTTTCATTTAATTTGGAAAGACTGGAAGGACTGTTCTTCCCAATACCCCAAGTCTCACTTAACAACTTTCCGCGCAGCTCGCACATAATCAAACACTGTTCTTTGGCCAGCTACTCTCCCCCATCCTCGAAGTTTACAACGACCATGTAGAACAAAAACATGAGGAATATTGAGGAATCTTTTGCCGTCCAGACTCTCCACAATTGGATCTGTGGATTTCCCATGATTTCCCCTTCTCCAATTTCTCCAATTTCTCCAGATTCGGAGCCAATTCCTTGGGCTTCATCTCCAAGGCGGCCAAGGCCTCACATGTCTGGGACCCAGACCAAGAAGGTGCCTAATGAATTCATTGATGTTCGAGGATTCATGATTTGTATATTTGTTAGGATGTTTATATGTGTTTTCTTTCGCAAACCAGAAAGGCAACCCAACGACCGGGACTAGTTCGCTGCTGCACCTGTCCTCTCCTCAGCTTGACTCATTCAATGATATATACAGATACACCAAAACATGGTCTGCTCACTCCATCTTCGCCCTCAGGGGAAAAAAACAAAAACACTTGCCGATTTTATGCAATTTAAGGGGCCAACCGGTGGGTCCATGTCATTTCAAACCAACTGGACCGTGGCTCTTTGGACTGTCGGCGGCCTCAAAGTGACGGTCATGAAAGATCTCCTTGTCAATGTCCGCCATGGCAGGCGTGCAATTGATTGGACACCCTGAATTTAAGGGTGTCCTGTCTTGGCAAGTCTATACCCGTCTGCTTTCAGTCTGCGTTTGCAAAGCTGGGATGGTGTGGGAGTTTGGATGGAGATGCTCTACACTTTTGCATGTGTGTTTTTCTCACGTCTGAACAGCACATATTCTAATGACATTATATAGACTTAAACAGTATTGGACTCTCTTCTTTCACGCTTTCTTGTTTTTCAGTGCGAGTTGTTTGCAACTTGTTCAGCAGTATTCTGGAGGCTGCTGGGATAGGAAAAGCACTTGGGTTGACCGGAGAATGTGTGCCCATCCCCATCGCTTCAAGAGATGTGTCTTTTCGTCTGCATGTTGAAGAATCGGGGCGGTCCGGGCGCAAGATTCAGGATGATTCAGGTACACCTGGTGGATCCACTGCTTGGTCCAACTCCACATCTTCTCAGCTTGAAATGGCTCTGTCTGCTGAGAACATCAGCAGCTTGAGCCGTACATCGGTGAAGCCACACGATTATCCCGCACGACGGATGCACCATGGACCCTCATGGGCAACGGCTGCCTCCAAGGACATGATTCTGGTAGTTTGTGCATGTTTTTGTTACCATATTTGTCTGTGTACATCTTCACCCTAGAGTACCCCACGAAGTGGAAGGGCTGTTAGGGGTGTGACTTGGACGTGTCCGCAAGTTGGTGTGTGCATGGGTAGGTTGCGTTCTTTTTTTGAACAAATTGCTTATGTTCAGACTTTCAAGTAGAACCTGCAACTTCAAACCAAAAAAACATAATGGAGATTTGCTGGCGTCAATGCCCCTTGCATCGTTTGTCTCACCTGCAGAGCATCGGGCTCTTTATCACCCTGAATGAACAGCGGATTGGGGGCGCCGCTAAGTGATTTCACAGGTGGGTCGAAACTCAACCTCAGAAGGTCAAGGTATTGCCACGTAAGTGAGATTTTTACTAGGGCACCCCTAAGTGTTTTGGGGTGAGGATTGCAATCACCCCAAACCAGAGTTCAATCTGGTCTTCTTTCCGATGTGTATGACTCATCTAGCACTCTGGAGACATTCGATCGACCACGCATGGCCCGATCTCAAATGATGGACCAGCTGATCTCATTCCGGGCATGCCCGATCCGGCCTCTTGGAGAAGCTTTGGGTCGGTCAAGTCCATCTCATTCGTCTCACGGTTGAAGGTGCCCACGATCTGCGCGAAGACGAGATGGTGCCGGCCGTGGTCTTGACGGACACGGACACAGAGTTCAGTGACCGACATGAGGGTGATCCTGAGTTGCGACATGTGACGAGAGGAGGCACCTTCAACTCGGAGTGGTGGGTGATTGATTTTGGATCGGGATAGCTGAATGATGGAGCCCGCAGGTGGTCTGCAAAGCTTTGTAAAGGAACATGAAACAAATGGTGCATGGACCCTATACGGACGCTAGACTTCGGTGAAGTCCTTGCAAACGATGTAGCTTCAATTTGATTCTCCACAGAACTTGACATGAACAGCCTGTGTCCAGGAAGACTTGGATGGGGAGGGTCTTTGGACCGTGCAGTCTGACCCCCTCCGCGGAATTCACCCGTCCCAGTTCGCCTGTTCGGTCTCGGGGTCCAACCTTAATTAAGATGAACTCGGTTGGACCCACTCAGTGTACGTAGTGAGAAGAGCCACAGCAAGGCACGAACATCGATGCAAATCCTCCAAGCCAGTGACCTTGTGGAAAAATGACTGAAACAAAACAGCAACCTGACCCACAGGTTCCCCAGGTGGGTCTTGACCTAAAAATGGTGCCATTGAAGATTCACCATAGCTCACCTATTGCATTCGGGTCAGGTCGAGGGTCGAAGAAAGAGTGATGATACATAGCTTTCGATGACTCCAACGACACTGGAAGCACCAATTGCACTAGAAAGCTTCCGGGCTTCCTCGTTGATTCATGTTTGAGTCTTGGTAAAACTAACTGTCAAGCTGGTGTTCCCAGTGACTTCAGTGGTTGGCCCACCCGAATTGGGCACTAAGGGTGGCTGGAGCATTGGTCTTGGAACCAAAGGGAATCATCAAACAGGTATTGGAGTCAAACCACTTTGTGTCATCAAAAGTGCACAACTTTTGGCCAACTGGCCAATCAGTCGGTTAAAACCAAACATGCTCATCGACTGTACTTGGAACGTTCAGTTAACCGATCACTTGATAACTGGATGTTGCCCAGTCAAAAGCTTTGTGCGCAGCCAAAGTCACAAGCGTTGGTCGGGAAGCAAAATGTAGGTTCGGCCCAAATAGGAAATTGCCTGGCGTCGCAGGTAGTGGGGCGTCAGTTCACACTACAGCGTGCTTGTCGTGCGTCTAAACTTCCAACATGCAGCCGCCGGTTTTGCGCGGGTGGTGCACAAAAGCGTGGCTCTTTCTCGTTGGGGTTGTCTATTGATGCCTCACACCCTTCCTTCCAAGCGAGTCTCCCGGTCAACAAAGAAAAGGTCTCCCTACACTTTCACCATGAAACAGCACAAGTTTGTGGAAACATTGGACCTGCTTGAAGCAATGGATCCTGATGCTTCGGCGGGGGTATGCAGGGGTTGATATTGGGTACCTCTGAGAAAGAACCATTCAAGCCGAATCAAGCCACTCAAGTTTCAATCAGCATCAACAGAACATCATGGATTCTGGCACTTAGCACTTCCTCCAGTCACAGCTGCTGGGCCAGGGTGGCTTAATGGCCGGATTTAGGAGGCATACCACCATAATAATTATATAGACGTAGTTCACCATGTCCTAAAGCATTGAAATTATGCTGACTTTAGAATAGATGGGTCTGGATGGCACAAAACCATTTGGTGAAACAGCATCTTCGTCTGAGATGGTTGAACTATGCAACTACGCGATCTACTCAGTGTCAGGTCCCCTAATTACTAAGGCGATCTAATTCTCTGAGACAACTGCGTGTGTGTCAAGACCCGATCAGACCCGAGGCAACAAGCGATGTATCTCCAACTGGTACATACACACCACATGGTGTGTTCATCAAAGGTGTTTTCATCATCACCATGTCCGACATGTCTCACGTGTTTCTTTTTCCGGGACGTGTCACCCAGTCAAGCGGGAGATCCTCCCGACGGCATGGTCGGCGCACCGGGTAGGGACAGCCCGGCATCATGCCAGCGGCGGGGTCTAGGCCTTGGTCGGGGTCCCCTTGAGGGTCTGCCCAGGTTTCCCAGAAACACACAGAAACAATTGGTTTTCCAAATGGGACTGGGGAAACATCCTTTCTGGTGCTGCAAACGTAGTTAAAGGATCGAAATGGTGACATAGTTGCAAGCACCGTTTCTGACCAACGCGCAACATTGCATTCTCCTGAAAACAAAGATATTGCATTCTGTTGCTAAAGAACTCGCCGTTTCCAAACACGAGGTACTATTGCACGTTCTATCACAAATGATCTTATGTAAATCAATCGCTTATCCAGTATGGCCAAAACCCTCGAAACGGCATCCATGCAGAATCCGGGCAAACAGCGGTAGCCCAAACGGGCATCCATACGCTGCGTGTCGGGATTCCAAATGCCCATGGGCACCTCACAGGACCGTGTCCATCGCGCGAGTCCAATCGTCATTTTGAAGAAAGAAGAATCCGTGCTCCCATAGCATATGAGCCAAGAGAGATGCCAAATCATGGCAACTTGCCTATTGTATGAGCAAAATTGACCAAATGTATACATGTGGGAAGCATGTGCTCATCGGGTGACAGCAATTCATTCACTTCCCTTCACCTTTCAGCAAAGAAAGGAAGGACTATGGATGGATGATGAAAGCATGTGTTTCTCCTCGCTTTGATATGCAAAAGCACTATAGGGTGCCCCCTTGACATCGGATACTCCGGGCCCCAAAGCTTGAGACCAAAACCGATGAAAACAGGGACATGACCGAGGAAAATGAATCAAGAATAGACTCCATGGTTCCGATCAACCATCTCTTTTGCTTCACGTCATGTGCCTACTACGTGGCAACTTGCCTACTAGCTTGTGGGCCCCGGGCTTCGTATTCACCCACACGCTATATACAATCCCATTATAGAATAAGCACTCCCCCCAAAAAGATTTCTCGGAATAGGCTAAACATAGACTCAGGAAAGCGCATTGGGTCCTCATGTTCCAAACACACACCGCAACATATATATACAAAACATCAAAACGATCTCAGCAGTCCCCGTACCGGCAGTTTTTCCGCCTGATTGGGCGGGTCGAAAAGCACCCCGTTGGGTGCCATGGTGTAGACCTTCCCTGGCGCCGTCTGGGCGTGAACGTCGAAATCATGTTGAAGAAACGGGACTCTATGTGCGCATTCCCACATCCAGGACTCTCTGTGACTCTCACTGATTTAGATTGATTTAGTGCAAAACCGCCTTTGCACGTGTTGGTGGTTGGCCATTTTGATCCATTTTGCGTGAAGTGAGAAACAACCACCACATACCAACAAAGTCACGAAGTGTTGGACAAGAATAACAAGAGATTCTATATAATTACTGTACAACACTATACTTTATACTGTTTTATTAATATTGAAACAGAAACAACAAACAATAACAAACACCTCTAGCCGAACGGATCCACCAAGAGCTGCTTGACCCAACCACCTCTCAGTGCACTCGTGGCGTCATGATGGCGACCCGAATGGCGACCCGAATGGCGACCCGTGAAGAGTGACATGTCTTCTCTCCCCGTTCAGAAGAAGCGACGAAATCGTTGCGTCGATGAAAGGCGTCGACGTCGCCTTTGTACTCGAAAGGCTTGGTGCCCTCAAAGGCAGGGTCAAAGGCTCCATGTCCTGAAGAAGCGGTGGAGAAATCCCAGTCCTTGGGAGATGGAAGTTGGGCCTCCAGGAGATTCTATCACACAGTAATCTGAGGATTTCTGGTGGGCGCTGCATGCAGCTAGAGGGTATGAAACTCCAGCATAAAGTCGACTCTCAAAAAGGTATCAAGTTGATCATGCTTCTGATGCAGGGCCGGATGAACATATGGGGAGCATTGCTTCTGTGATACAAGATTTCTTGTTGATCCAATATGTCTTGCACACCTACACTTGATTGTTGTGTGATGCTGTGTGACTTGATTGACTACCATAATTTGTGGTGAAGGTCAACAAAAGATACGTAGCAACTCTGATAGCAATACAGAACATAGCAATGGCTGCTTACTTGACCAAACTCTCCAATCATGAGGATCAACAAGAAAGGTGCTCATTCAATTCGATTTACAACGCATCTACTTCCTTCTCTACGGATGAAAAACCCAAATTCACCTACTAACCTTGAGTAAAGGCCCCTTTTTCGCCACGTGTTGCACGGATTTGGCTGCCCCGGAGTCCGTCTGTGCCTCCGACTGTGCCTCCACCATTGGTTCCATTGCCGTTGAAGAAGCCCTTTCGGATCCTCGATCCGCGATCACAGCTCGATCCGCCGCAGGAGGCGGAGTCTCTCCGCCGCAGCCGATGCCCATCACGGTTCGACATGGGACTCGAATCGATGCCTACGACCCCAAGTCGGCCACCCCAATGTAGGCAATAAGGCCAGGAAAAATGGATGGTCTGGGACGTGAAAGTGTATCACGACCCCAAAGTCGCATCTGGAGGCTTGCATCAGCCATCATTGGCTGATCTGTCCAACTTTCACAGGTCTGCATTGATGATCTCAGTTTCAAGTGACTTGCTTGCCGTTTATATTGGGGTTGCAGCAAGCCTTCCCAAACATGGCAATTGCCGCTGGCCACACTTGTGTATGGTTTACATTGGTTTATGGTTTACATTGGTTTACGGTTTACGGTTTACATCTCTGACAATGACAACGCCCATGTCTTGAACGAACTACTGTACGATGTCTGTAACTAGAAGCTAAAACTAGTAGCAAGTGCATGGCTACTGGTAACAAGGGCATTACTACTACTAGCAAGTAGCTACTAGGGGCTCCTGGCCTTACTACTAGGAGCAATAAAGCTACTAGTATTAGTAGCGATGGAGTTGTCAACTCACCAAACCATCAGGTCTCCAGGCGTGGGTTCCGGCCCGGAAGCCGCCGGATAGCTGGGATACGCGCCGATGCCCGCCGCCTGAAAAACCGGACGGCGAAGCTGGGTGTGGAAGGGTTTCGGAGTGGTGAACCGTGGGTTGTGGGGATTCGGGGTCGTGAAGAATCTGGGAGACCTCAAAAGTTTGAACTGTTTTTTTCCCTGATTCTTTGTGGATTTGGAGCCCCTAAGCTCAACTTTCGGGTCATCACCCTTAGGCCGGACCTGTGAAGGTGAGTGGGAACATTCTGGAAAACCAACCCCCAGAAAGGTGTCACAAGTGAACCACTGGCAGGGGAGGGTTTGCTTTGTTGTTCCAAGTGATTACTTTGTTTTTTTCGTCCTCGGTTCCCGGCCCTCTCTTATCTCTCTTTGAAAGCCATACAATGAGGACCAGGTGTCAATGTTGAACAGTCACAGGGCGACCACCTTGATGAAGACTTATAGCCTATTATGATAGCCATTCATATTCCTGTGTCTAGCAACTGTTTGGGTGCTCAAACCACTGGCTTTTGCGAGCCGATGGCAGCGCGATGAAGCCCCTCAACACCAAACACGATCAACAAGCAACGTGAATGCTGCAGAAGCTCTTTCTATCAGCAACCCGAACACAGCTGAATCCTTAAATTACTTTGTGGGCCAGCCCGTGGATCGGCCTGTTGTTCTTCGTAGAAGTCTTCCTCTTCCTGTTTTCGGAATGTGGAGCGGTGCTGGAAAAGGGGCTCACGTGTGGTCGCTGCCTAAAAATGTCCTGAAGGTAATCCATGGTAATCCATGCAGAAACCTCTTTTCATGGGGGCATTGGAACGTTGGGTCGAACCTTTGTATCTCGGTGTTCAAAAAGTCAGAAAGCATCGAATATCGATTTGAAGGTGGAACAAAGTGGTGTTCAAGTTGACGACGGATGGCAACCCTGACAGTGGTCGCTTGTCTAGATGTCTCAATAGCCCACGAAGCTAAGCAATCACAACTATTCAGTTGGCACTGTTGGAAGTGAAGGAGTTCAATCAAAATGGAGGTCACTAACTTGCACACACGTCTGACAAAGCTTAATTTCAGGCAATGCAACTAAACACAGTCTGATTATATATTTTGCCAATGAAAGGATTAGACCATTTTGGACCCATGAGATTTTGCTGGAGCACCTGGCGTAGACTTGGGCTCATTTCCAGGGTTCAAGAGCTCCGAGCACAAATCCGTCTGTGGGGTCCCGAAGAAGGTTGCGGAACAACTCTTTGGCGATGTGTTCCGAACATGTGTTGATTGAAACCAGGTGACGCTTCTTTGCAAATGACTCGTCCCTCTGAATTTGACTCTGAATGTCCCCCCCCTACGCAAACACAAACATCTCCAACGGCAAAGAAAACAGCCTTTGCTCTTTTGCCAACAAAAACATGTAACTTACCTTTCCCAAGCAAGTCCACCTGGTCAATTCAGGTCCCGTCCAGCCTGCTCCCCCTGAATGCCCGGCAGGGGAAGCGCCTGGAACGGCCCAGACGGACCAATCGCCCAAAGGCGGCACTTCGCCAGTCCGGAAGATTTCCACCAGCAAACTAGAAGAATGACGTGGATCTGTTCCAATTCACACATCTTATTCAACGCCCTAGATGGTTTGCAGGTCTTTTCACCTCAGTCACCAGTGAAAAGAGCCCTTGACAATGGTGAACAATGGTGAAGGACAGGTAATCTTCGCTGGATTTGGCTCTCATGGAGGATAAACAATTTCACTTGAACGGAGGGACACCTGAAGCAGATGTGCAAACCTATTGAAGCTGAAAAAATGTGCATCTTTCCTTTTGCTACCTCACCAAGCTCACCAACACTGCCGATCACGAAGCGCTCAACCTTGGGCGTCGGCGTCACTGGGCGCTCCGCACGCGGGTGGACAACTTGAACCCTGCGATGAGCTCCCGGAGCCATCCCTGCGTGGTTTCGGACGGTTGGACGGTCGCTCGGTTGGACGGGTCAGAAGAAGGATGCTATAGGAGGTTGAGACGACGCAAAGCCGTCTTGCAGCAATCTAACCATATATATAATCAAACCATATCAAACCCTAATATAGAGAATCACAGAATTTGGAATACTTAAAAATTCTGATGTTCAGATGCTGCCCACTCCTGTGGTTTTCACCTCCGACCCCTGACTCAGCAAACCCCTCGCATTGGAGAGAGCAAGGCCAAGAGAGGCCTCGCCCGCAACGGACTTCTTCTCGAGCACGTGGGCGAAAACTCGCTGACCTGGGACGTCATATTTAAAAAGTTTAACGTGTTCAAACCCTAGGGATTCAAGCCCAAGGGTTGGACCCTCCTCAGAAGGTAATTCAAAAGCTGGTCCAAACCCTAGTTGTTTACCCTTCTCAGAAGTTAATTGGACCCTCCTGGCACCTACATAACAGGTGTCGAACACAGCACCTTCTCAGAGGGAAATGTGTTGCTTCGTCATGTTGAGTCCCTTCAATCTCCCACTCTGTCGGGTGCTTACTTCATTGGTCTTCTTCATCGCATCTTGGAGTTACCCAAGACGATGCGAGTTCGATGAGGCTTTCAAACTCCGGTTTCATTCACCCAACATCCATTTAAACGTGTTTGGAGTGGGGTTCCATGGGGTTCCAAGATCTGTGAAACACCATTCCAAACGATGTCCAACAAGTCACCGCAAACAAAACACCCTTCTACTCGCAGGTTGGATGGTCAATTCCAACTCCTGCCTGTCTACCAAGAAGCTCCAATATATGTCACGAGACTTTTCGGTGACTAAGCATAGCAAGGCTCTATTTTGGAGGGACACCTCACGTGCAGAGTTGGCATGATGGTACAGAAACATGCCTAAAACGTATATGAAGACATGAGTTGGCATGAGTTGGTATAAGGTATAAGGGCAAACCTCACGTCGTTGTCCGCCCAGTCTGCTCTTTGGCTCTTCGCTTCGGCCACTTCGACCAGGGAATCCCAGCGCATCCAGGTCTCAGTTCTCAACAAGTCCTGCGAAGCTGGCAGTCGACTGACGGTCACGAGATGAACATGCGTAAGACGCGTTCACGTAAGGAAGGACACCTAAAACTTGTTGTTGGACAATGAATTTCAAATCCAGATCGGAATAGAATTAAATTCGGCATCATCATGAAATCATCATGTTTATGTTTCTTTTGGAACTTCATGCAGCCGTCGCAGCCGTACTATGGTCGCTGCCAGGAGCACACCAAAGGGAACCTCCAAAGATTATGGATGTCGTCTTCAATCTTTAAACTTTGTATCAGTGATCTCTCGCCAAATCTCCTTGACCTAATTATGGCTTTGACATGTGATCCAGGGGTTAGCCGTGATCAAAGGATCACTTGATGTCAAACTTGTTGAGCAATGTCCATTGAATAGTCTTAGTTCAGTTGTGTGGGATTTGGACGTGATTTTCCTTTGCAGCCCCGGGCACAATGTCATAGTTTTACATTAGACTCCGAGTAGCCACTATGGAAGTGGAAACCACCCTGTGTGTAGTGGAAAATATAATATAGTCCTATAGGACACACTCTTGTTGTGAATCTGGGTCACTGCAAGCAGGGTATGATAGCCGTCCCAAAAAAACAACACATCTGGTCGTCTAGAAGAGGATGTCATGCTAGTCGTCCACAACCTCTCCCTTGAGGGAGCTAAGGGGAAAGGGATCAGTCTGGAGTATCCTTGGAGTGCGTGCAAACCGCACCGAGCGGTTCAAGCTCTTCCAAACATCGAAATCTGAGCGCCGAACTGAATTCCCAAATCTGCGTCCACCCCGGGCAGCCACATGTTTCGGGAAGCTCCAGCTCAGCAGAACAGCAGGGCAACATAACAGAACAACTGTCCTACCGGAGAGCTCCAAAAACGCTGTCCTCCCCCTTGAGGTAGCCATCAGCCACCAGGCGATCCTTGTTGTTGCCTCAGGCAAAGATGGAGCGAAGCAGCTTGTGGAGCTGGGCGACATCACCACATCCAACTTTGGTTTGCTGGATCTTGGGTGCGAGAGGTAAACGATGCCATCCAAAAGTTCTCACAAAGTGTTGCTGTTGATGAACAAAAGCTCTCTGTTCCTGACGTGCATGGAGCAAACGTCCAGTGCACATATGGCAATCCAGCAGTAGTTTCCAATGTCTCCATATAATACTCCATATTGGGTAAACGGGTAAACAACAATGACGCAGCCAACTAACCAGGTAACCTGGACAAAGTCCTATGGATTAGGGATCTTGTAAAGCAGGTAACTCCGTATTACGGATTTTTTGTGATGCTCATAGCAAGTGAGCCAAACAGTTCCTGACTGAGCCATCAGTGAATGTTTTCTTCACCCAACACAGCGCAGGCTTCACTCAGAAGGCTCCGCTCAGATCAGCCCTCGTTCCAATCCCCGATCCAGCTCTCCGCACATCTCCGCGCATCTCCGCTCATCTCCGCTCTCCGCCCTTCGCGTTCTTCTACACTCGTCCCAGGGGCGATGCTCCTGCCAAACGCCTTTAGCCTGAGCGGTCATGGTTCGAGCGTGTTGACGACCGGATGATCTGAGCGGTCATGGTTCGTGCGAATGTGCTCGGTGCAGCATCTGAAGGTACCGCCCACACGAAATTGGATTGTTTTTGTATTTTTATTTTTTCGATTTCTTGAGGGGATTTCCATTGATTGCAGGCAATCTTCTGTCAACAGGAGTGCCATGGAATGCTTGGGTGCAGCATGACATGCTTTTCTATGCTTTTCTTATCCCTTCTTTGTGTCGGCAATCTGGACTCAATCCAAGCATAAACCCAAACAACATCGACAGCCCAGCCTTAGTTTGCACATTGGGTCTCGACACACGCAAAAAACAATCCGTGTGTGCATGGCCCGGCTGCCTCCATGACAGTCCTTTCTTCCAACTCCTTGAGTGCTTCAACCTCCTGTGGCAATCGCTATCGATCACCGCCATTCGGTGCGACCCTGTTGGACCACTTTTCGTGACGGGGGTCGTATTGGGTCGATCAATGAAGCATCCACGGGTAACAGTGGCGGAGACGGAACCACAGCCTGAAGTCATCATAAGCCGTCATAAGCCATCCAAGCCAAAAACATCAAGAGCTGCCCAGAAATATACCTCAACAGCTTCAATATCCCCCTGAACTGCCCTTGTTGGAACTGCTTGGCATGCGGGGCCGAGGTCGACCGGCGCCTTTCCGCTGAGGCCAATCGAACGGCCAGTGCCAGAGCGCCTGAAGGTTTCGACACCACTGGTCGTTGTCTGATTGGGATCTGATGAACTTTGACGGGAAACAAAACACAAAGGTAGGTAGGCGGTTTTCTTCCTGCAAACAGTTGGTAGCATTGGCCTCCCACTGGTGAACGCGACGTCTAGCCCCGAGTTTCGGGGAGGAGGAACAAGAGAGTTGGCAAGGTGAAATGACATTGGTGCTTCCTCAGTCTGCCTGACTCCTGAACCAAAAAGGAGACATCGGGCCACTTCTGCAG
Organism: Durusdinium trenchii; assembly: GCA_963970005.1. Classification (NCBI taxonomy): domain Eukaryota; class Dinophyceae; order Suessiales; family Symbiodiniaceae; genus Durusdinium; species Durusdinium trenchii. The sequence continues at coordinate 446,221 of CAXAMN010021795.1, read as the reverse complement.
GGAAAATCTCCTGCAATCATTTCGTTTAGCTGTCTATCCCTATGAATTGGAGACGACCATATATAGAAATACCCCCATCACACTGACCTATCCCTATCCTGAGATCTCCACCACCTCCTGGATCCGAAGGCTCAAAAACTGGACATCCCACATATCAAACTTATATCAGGTTCCCAATGGTCGCTTAAATGCTTGGAAGTTACCAGGATGGGTAGAACCATTTAGAAACCTGCCCATGGGAGGCACTCAGAAACCATCACCAACACCCCTTTGACACCGTCGCCGTCCCAACGACAGCTCCCCTGAGCTCCCCCGGCGACCGCGCGGCGGCCCAGGCATCGCTGAGGGCCCAAAGGTCGACGTCCTGCGAGCGTGTGGATGTGGCGGAATCATTGGCACTGGTTCCACCCAACAAGTCCATTTTATAAGATAATATATGATATAACAATCGCTATTAGGTTGGAGGCCATCGCTAGTAGGTTGGAGTCCATTTTATTAGCTGATATATGTATATATATATATAGCAAAACGAGTCATCAGGTGGACATGAACCAAAGAACACCAACCAGCCTGCTGGAAGGCAAACGAGGTATGTTTGCCAAGTATCAAATATAAAGTACCATCATAGCAGCAGCATATTCTTAAAATGTGTGGATTCCCAGGACCCACATGAGGAAAACTGAGCCAGTCTGTAATCGGATCTTGAACGCACAGACTGGCTCCAGAAATGAGAAGGGGTGTACTTCAAAATGGAAAACCCACCAAGAAAAGGCGACTGTTAGACACTCTAAACCGGTCCAGCCCACGAAAAGATTACAATGTTAATATTAACGCTCCAAACCAATATGGTCCACTCAGCGCTAGGAGCTTCCTATTCCCAGTAGCTTCCTTCTCCCGCGCCTACTTAATTAAGCAGGAGCGGGCTTTCTCTTTCATGTCTATTTCCAAACTCCTCCAAAGGTCCAAACTCCTCCCCCGGCCGTCGCTTCGCATCGCTCAAAAACCGTGCCGGTCATTCATGCGCCGGCGCCGCCGCAGGAGCTCTCCCCAGTCCTGTCGAGGGGGGGCACTGGCCGGAAATCATGGAAGTGGAGTGATCACATGTGAAAACCATTACTAGTAGCAAGGACGCTGGTAGGGGCTCCTGGCATCGCTACTAGGAGCAAGGAGCTACTAGGGGCTCCTGGCCTTACTACTAGGAGCAAGGACGCTACGAACGTAGCAAGGACGCTATTAGGGGCTGGTTGGTACGAACGGATTGAACATGGTCATCCGAGTCTTCGGGGCCTTCCCATTCACTTCCATGAGTATTTCAGGGAGTGTACACGGGGTTCAAACTGAGTCCATACGGAGTCCAAATGAAACACCCATGACATAAGTTGTGGAAAATCCGTGTCTTGGTTAACAGCTTCCCTTCAAGAGGTCATATTCATTTTGCTACAGGGTTCTCGCTTGAACCCGTCACCCATTGGCCAACGGCCATTCTTAAAGGCAACAGTCGGAAGAAAACAATGACAGCAACCAGTTGTTGTCCTCTAATATGTTGCAGTTGCTTCAACCCTTTGTAACACATTCTCAAACAAGCCTTTGAACGCCTTTGACCTTCTTTGCGGAGCATGCTGTATGATATAGGCAACCTACTAGGCAACCTATATCGATAGAGTGGATCGTCATCTTGACCACCAGCATCTGAAGATGCCTCTTCCGCAAGCAAATATGCACCTCATCCTCCGAAGGGGCTTTCAAGATCTGAGGCTCCCAGCGGAGTCGTTGGCCAAGACCCAGCCTTCCGGCTTCCCATGGATCCGCAACCAGCCTGGCCGACAAGGCAAAACGAGGCGCGCTTTGCGTGGATGTGGGGAGGTGAGTGAGTCTTGCTTGGGGGGGTTGGGAAGTTGACTAATTAGTGTAGTTGGAATGAGAGAATGAGACAATGGACATGTGCAGCATTGTGAAGCTAGTTCCTCCTAGCCACCCAACTTGATTTTCTACTGAGAATGAGGCGATGCAATGGTTTCCTGTCTTGGACCGCTGTGAAAGTAGACGGAACGGATTGTTACACTAGATGTAATAGTATAACTATGTTGATATGCGAATCAAATCTGGGCTACAGCTACCTGTCCTTTCTAAAGGTGTCTTTCCCTTCACCCTGTCTGCAGAACATGGAAGCAGCTGTAGTGAAACCATGGTAGTTTTGAATTTGATGGAGAGTGGAAGGATCCAATGCCGACTAAACAACTCATCACAGGTCGTTTGCAGGAAGCCCCCCTTTTATACACCACGAACAAGGGAACATGCAAATCAAATTTGAACCGGTGAAATGATAATAACACCATGGAAAAGACTGACCATTTGAGCATCCAATTCAATTCTGTGCCTGCGGGTTCAAAAGAGATTAAGATTTGCGAGTCAAAGGTTTCTTCCCACCCCGGCCGTCGAAGTTCTGCGTCTGCGCAAAGACGTACTCGCCACCTCGGCTGCGACGAACGAAGATCCCAAGCCCTCATCCAACAAAAGGCGCCGCTGCAACTCACAAATTGCTGCCCATCTGCCCCAGGCGAGTATTTTTGGATGAATAACTGAATAGATCTAGTGCATGCACCCCATGCCCGCACCTGCTCGCGAGCTCACATCGGCCCCCTTCCCCAAACCAAGTTGGGTGGATCCCGAGCTTTTGACTCAGGTCCTGATTGCAACGGAAGCCTCAAGTCCTCATTTCCTTCCCACCAAGCCACCAAGTGCCTATCAAAACGGGTATGTTTTGAAGACCTTTTGAAACAGCTGGTATGACTGATGCAAAATACCTTGAGTCAAGTCACTCCTTGAGACTCCTCAAGGCTGGCATCTTGGGGTGTTCGGGAGACACATCCACTTTGCCGTTTGTTGGAAAACAAGGTCTCCTTTTTTCGACGTATCCAAGCCACATTTCAAGGTGGCCACCGTCTTCGCCTTGCGACTAGGGCTTTCCCTGAGCAGCACGCAGCTGGTGACATGCTGTTGCCCAAAAGTGGTTGACGTGATGTCCACTTACTTACATGGCACGGTAGTCATACACGGTCCAGATTGAAAAGCGGTCCCACTGAGGTCTCTATGCCCAATGAAGCCTCACAGGAAGTTCATGACTCCAATGACCTTCGCTTTGGAACCGAAGAAACCAACAACAACACGTGCAAAATAATCTAGTAAGAACTATGGAGTCATCTCCAGCACCATGTGTCACGCTACTGGTAACAAGGCCATCGCTACGTTCGTGACAGAAGCTACTAATTATATAGTAACAAGTGCATCGCTATTAGGAACAAGTGCATCGCTACGTTCGTAGGAAGAAGCTGGTTCTTCGCTCGGACTCCTGGAGACCCAAACAGTCGCTTCTTTCTTCGCCTCACAGGAACGCCAGTCTTGAAGACGACCTCCAAGCAAGCAATGCCTGGCACAGGTGTGTCCTTGGAACATGCCATGCTTAGTATTGGATGTATGGAACATGTTTTGTTACTCAGGAGATGGCGATGGTGACATGTTCAGAGACTATTGATCCGCTCGGTCCAAACGTTCTCCATAGAGTCCACAGTTGCTGCCCACCGGTGCTTTCTTTGGCTTTTTGTGGACCTTTTCCCGGTGGAATGGATTCCCCACATAGATTCCACCCCAAATGCCCCTTTCCACGGACACAAGCCTTGGGGCTGGTAGACCGGCACCGCCAACCTGAGCAACATGAGTGGTGGTCTTTGGACTTCTGGTGAGCAATGGGATCACAGTTGATCAATGGAACAAGAGACTCGTGGTTGTATATGATTATAACTAAAATGATCAGTCTAGTGGTATCTAGTGGTCATGTTCTTCATAATTCCTGCAAATATCTGCAAATGACATGTATACAAAAAAATGCAACAAATTCCCGCAAGCGGATGTCAACCGAATCATGGGCCCTCGCCCTCCTGACGTCCTGGGTCACCGATCATCTCCACATGTTGTCCTGATGTCCTGGGTCTACGTGGATGGCGTCCCGGTCAGACGGAAGACGGATGACCATGTTGAATCCCTTCGTACCAAACAGGTGAACTCGGTGAACTCCACTCCACTTCCATGTGTTGCTGCCTGCAAAATGTAAATACTTTCCAAGAGGCTCCAGTGGTGCCTCTGTCTCCAAAGGCACCGCGACCTGGGCGACCAAACGAAACACACATATTTGGGTGTCGGCCATTCTTGGGTCAAGGGTTTCTTGTGCAAGCTCAGCTTTTGAGGGGGATGGACCTTGTTGAGTGTTTGCGAATGGCCGAACATTGTAATTAATTCAGCAAGGAGATTGACCAGCTACTAAGCTGCTATAGTCTTATAGTAGAATATGATACTAACTATTATCCTAGGTCCTAACCATGTATGAATTCATTTCAGGGTCGACAGGTTCAACTGATGCCACAAGTTCCCAAAAAATATCCTGTAGGATCTCTGAAATCCACTTCGAGGCCTCTGAAAGATGTTGCACCAGTTCCGTGAAGTCCCATAAAACCACCCGAAATCCTGCCCCGTAAAACACAAACAAAACAATCCCCATCATGTCGCCCATCCACCAAAGCATGAACCAAAGAGCCGAACCACCGAACCACCGAAGAACCACCGCCATCCACGACGACGGCCGACGGCCACCGCGACCTCTCCGATGTTGTCCACGCCGCGGAGGTGTGCGGCCTGGGGTGCGGATGGGGTGCGGAAGCTCGCGGCAACAAATGTGAAAGACCGGATCAATTTCATGAAAGACACGGAGGTCTACTACTAGCTTGGACAAAGATCTGCCAACATGGTTCTCATGTCGCAAGACGACACCCAAATCAAGTATTTGGCCTCAAATGTTGCACGGAATTTGGAGGCTACACTCTGATGCCCTCAGTTGGGATGGTTGTTTTTGTGTTCAAAAGGAATAACACATCAACGCTTCAAACTCAATGGCAGTGCGCACTCGAATGCCTCTGCAATTCTGAGGCTCCCACAATCCAGCCAGGTTCGTTTTCGAGTTTCAGCCTCAAACATGATTCGTTCCGTCTTTGGGGGATGGCAAGGCAAACAGAATTGATGCTGAGACATAGTTTCATTGCAGAAACTGACCATTGACAGTATTTTGCTGCTTTTCATTGGATCCTCAAAATCCAAAGCACTGGTAGGGCTCTAGCCCCATCACCCGAAGCCAGGGCCCCAGGCCAACCGTTCATGCTCATCTCCGAGACGATGAACCGGCTCCCTTTGGACCTCATCCCATGGTGGCTTCAAAAAGTAGGCCGCGTTGGCCTTGAGAATCCAATCGAAATTCCCAAAGTTCTCCTTTGAGGGGTTCTTACTCCAAATTGAAAGGGTGGCTTTGCTTCGTAAGGTTTTCTCGTATTGTTTCCGATTTGTGCTGGGACGCTCGAGCGGGCCAACCTGCGGGCCTTCACTCAGCAATTCACTGCAGGAGTGCCATCCGGCGAAATACAATGCAGTTGGGAGCGTAGATATTGGAGAGAGGATGGACTTTACGTTGGCATTGTCCCTGTCATCCCTTCACCAAGCGCCCAGAATCAGAAAACAACATAAAAACATGCCTCTGCAACCCCCTAGTGGATGACTGGTTTGATTTTGGACAAACATATTTTTGCCTAAGGTCGACTGCGTCGAGCCCCTCGGCAGCTTCAGGGGCCCCTCTCTCGCCAGCCTTTGCAGGTGGATTTCAATGGGTGCAACATGGAGGCTGTCCCGGATTTTGCCCAAAACACCTCGGCGCTTCCTTCATCAAGAGATGGCAAACACCACCTTTACACGAGCTGCTGAGGAACACAGTGCGCACTATGCAGCTCTCCGAATGTCACACTAGCCCCGGTGAAGAAGGCGCAGCGCCCGCAATTGTGCCCTGTTCATCCTTGTGCCTTGTTTCAGGGCGGCGCCTGTTGAAACCTCTTGTCCGATACACCACACCAGAGAAGCGACCCAGCGCAACCAGCGGTAAACAGCGCAACCAATTTAAAACGAAGGATCTTTTTCACTTCCTTTTCTTTTCATTATCGCGACATGTCAGTGTCGACACCAGATGGACTTCAAAGCAGCACTCGTGCTGGCCACTACAAAATTCCATGGTTTTTCATACCCGCCACATTCAAAAACGTATATAAGTGTCACCGTTAAATGCTCTCACTCTCAGAGCAGCCTCCGGCCAGTGCTTTTCCGGCCATTGGGCAATGTCTGCTGTGTCTCTCTGGGGTCGCCTTCCTTGGGCCTTTGCTGTCTCCAGTTGTTGGAATGTGATGTGCTGTCCTTGGAAGAAATGTTGCAATGCGATGGTTCCAACTGTTTCTTGCTTTGCATTGGGTCGCCATGTTTTGGTGTCTCATGTAGTCTTTGTTTATGGCCGATTTGCTTCCGTGGTGCGTGTGTTTGGGGTCTACACTGGAACAAGTCACAGCTTGGGTTCGTCCACCACACAATATATATATATATGTTGAGACGCACGCTGTGCGCCATGTTTGACATGTCATGTCATGAGTTTCTTTTTCAAACCAACCATATCCCACCGTAGAGGGTGGGCTCGAGAAGCCTTTTGGAAAAGGCCGCGTGTGGCGTTAAGTCGCCTTTGCCCTTAGCTTCGACCTCGTTCGTCGCTTTGCGCTTTGTGTTTGCTCGCCGTGGACTTCGTGCGCTACGGCTACTTCTCTACATTGGTAGCGGAGCCACCGGTCTGGTGGCTCCCTGCCTGTGCACTCCGCGACTACGAGCTCTTTGTCCTGGTTGAGACCTACGGTGGGTTTGATTGTTCTCGCTCTTGCATGGTGGTTCCTTCTACTCCAGCACTACGCCCGTGCAGAGCCCTACGTCCCTGAGAACGTCACCATGGCCTCGAAGAAGGCCCAATCCGCAGGCTCAGGTCAGAGCTCGAAAGATGGCACGTTCATGGACTTGAGGGACAGTTTCGTGCCGCTGTTTTCCGGCCAGCCGGCCGACTATCGGGAGTGGAGAGCTCGCATCCATCTTTACCACAGAAAGATGGCATTGACAAAGCGGTCGACAGAGAGTGTGCTCAACATCGTGGGCTCCTTCACCGGTGTCACTTGGCGTTTGTTTCAGGATTGGGGGCATGAAGAACTAGAGAAAGGAGACGCCTTTGAGAAGGTCATTGCCACCCTGGATGCAAACTTCGCCTATGACACCAAAGTTCAGTTGCCCACTGATTTCGAGTCATACTTCAACTTGCTGCAACGCACCCCCGGTCAAACACTGTTGTTGTTTGTTGCCGATCATGAAGAAGCTTATAGAAAGTTGCAGCAACACCGCATTGAGCTTCCTCCCTCCGTTCAAGGATGGCATTTACTCCGCCGTTCTGGCCTCACCCGTGAACAACGACAGCTCATCACCCTTCGTGCACCCAACCTGGAGAAGACTGAGGTGATTGAGGCGATGTATTTGATCCTGGGCCAGGACTACAAAGGTGGTGGATGGAATTCAGAGCGGAACCGACGGTCCGGAGGCCACTCCCCTTCCTGGAAGCATCGTGCCTATGCTGCTGAAGACTATGAGGAAGACCCGCACCAGGAAGATGAAGCATGGGAGTATGGCTACTATGAAGAAGATGAGTCTTGGGCCGATGATCCGCAGTCTCAGGACTATGACCTCTACGATGATGGCCAGGACTTCGACCACGACGCTGGCTACTATGGTGAGGAGGATCCCTGGCCTGAAACGGAAGAGCAGCAGAATCCTACACAGATGGCTGCCGCCTACGATGCTGCCTTTGCCTCCTACACGGACGCAAGACGACGGTTTCAGGAATTGAAGACAGCTCGTGGATACCTTCCCATTGTGGCGCTCACAGATGGTGGTAGCACTTCACCTACGGCTACATCACCGCAGTCGCCTACTTCCTGGAGAACAAAAGGAAAAGGGAAGGGTGGGTCCAAAGGTGGTAAGTCCAAAACCACCATCCGATATCCACCACAAGGAGCCGGCAAATCGGACCCCAAGGGACGAGCGAAGGCCAACATGACCTGTCTTCGCTGTGGCCAGCCAGGCCACTGGGCAGCGAACTGCCCCCAATCGTCGTCAAGTCCTTCGGCACGATCAGCTGGTGTCAAACGACCTGCCTCGACCACAGAAGCTATGGCTATGACTCCCGCCGCTGAGGAGAGTGCCATGCTGATCTTCCAAGATGCCACAGGAGCTGAACGTCCCGAGTGTGTCATGTTGGACCCAGGTGCCAGTGCTTTTCTCTCGGGCTATGGACCGTTCAGAAGGTTCCTGGACCACTTGCGCTCCCTGGACTTCCCGATCGACAAGATCAAGATGAGCAAGGGCAGACGTCGCTTTCAGTTTGGTGGCGACGCATCCTTGTGGTCAGACTGGTCAGCCCATGTTCCCACCTTCGTGGATGGCAAGTATGGCACGATTGAGTTGTTCCTGCTTCCGGGCAACACGCCCATGTTGTGTGGAAGGCCGATCATCGAGGCCTTGGGCATGACGATGGACTTTGCTCAACGCCGTCTTCGCATTGGAAGCTCGCCCTGGATGTCGGCCACTCTTGGTCGCCAAGGTGAATACCTGTGGTCCCTCACCAATGAGCATGACAATGTCCACTACCATCCGGAGAAGCCGGAGTTTGTGCTCAGGACCAACGACCAGGGCATTGAACAAAGTGATGGTTTCCTGCTCAACGACTTCATGGCCGAGGAACATGGCTTCACATCCTTCGAGAAGATTGATGAGCCAGTGCACTCACCTTCAACCCGGCCTCTTCGAAAGCATGAGCTGAAGACCATGGACACACAGTTGGCCACTCAGCTGAATGACCTGTCTGCTTATGTCACGAAGGAGCTTCACCGTCCTGAACGTCCCCGTATCCTATGGGAGATCTACTGTGGCAAGGCTCGCACTGCTCAGCTGGCTGAAAGTATGGGCATGGAAACTCGCACCTTCTCCTATGAGACAGGGTGGGACTTTGAGCTTCTGAACCACCAGGACGAGTTCATGCGCCTTTTGGAGGAGGAAGCCCCCGATGAACTGTTGATGGCACCAGAGTGCAAGCTGTGGAGCCGCATGCAGACCTTAGGCCGCAGAACTCCAGCCCAGCAAGAAGCACTGAAGGCGGCCCGACAACATCATCATGACCGTCACCTGAGATTTGTGCGGCGTGTCTACTTGGCTCAGGTCAGTGGAGGAAGACACGTCACAGTCGAACAGCCCAAGAACGCCTTGTCCTGGAACACCCGTGCACTCCGAGATCTACCAGGACGCCGTGCAGATTTCTCTCAATGTCGATATGGTGCTCAATGCTTGGACACCGATGGAACATGGAAACCAGTGCAGAAGCATACATCGCTGCTCACCACCAAGCGCTCGGTTCAAGACGCCATGTCTCTGCAGTGTCAACACGATCACGAGCATTGTCCCTTGGAAGGAGCAGCACCTGGCTTTGGTTCGAGAACTCGCTACTTGGAGGAGTATCAGCCTGCCTTGGCTGCTACTCTTGCAGCTGCCTTAGCCGTCGATGAGCCTCCTGCCTTCTGGGAGACTGGACATGCTGCTGAAGATGAACGCGAAACCACCAGCTCTCTGGTCAAGCTACGGAGCGAGACCAAGCAGGACGCCATTCGAACAGTCCAGCGCCTGCACCGGAACTTGGGTCACCCGTCACCACAGGCCCTAGGGGAGCTATTGGAAGCCAGAGGAGCCTCCGAGGCTATTCTGCAAGCAGCCAAGTCCTATCGCTGTCTGGCTTGTGCCAAGTACAAGAAACCGGCTCAGGCCGCTCCAGCATCTATGCCCACGACAAGCCAATTCAATGAGGTGCTACAAGCTGATGTCATGTGGCTTCGTCGCGGCACCGTGAAGTATGCCCTCATGAGCCTGGTCGACAGTGCGACTCGCTATACAGCAGCCTCACTCATTCAGTCCGAACACACTGACAACTATGTCAAGGCCCTGGAGCGTACTTGGATTGCACACTACGGTCCTCCCAGCACTTTGCTCACCGATGAGGGTCGTGGTTGGCTCAGTTCACAAATGGATGAATGGACAGCTGCACACCAGATCAAGCATGTTGTGGCGCCTGGCGAAGCTCATGAGCGTTTGGCCATTGTGGAGCGGCGACACGCCGTTATTCGCAAAGCAGTTGAAGTCTACCTCAACGATCTCCAGATGGATGGACCTGCAGCCATCCAAGAGGCCCTGAGCTATGTGATCCCACAGCTGAACAGCATGCCAGGTGTTGCCGGATTCTCACCTTCACAATGGGTGCTTGGCTATCAGCCCTCGCTTGCCGGCGACCTGTTGTCTGATGCAACTCAGCCTGTTCACTTTGGGGGCAACCAGACCTTTGAGGAGATGCTCACAAAGCGTCATGCCGCTCGCGAAGCTCTCAATGATGCAGATGCTGACCGACGTCTTCGAAGAGCACTTCACTTGAAGTACAAGGGCATCAACTCAGAGTATGCCCTGGGTCAGCAAGTATGGTTCTGGAGAGACGCTCGCCAACCCGACTTAGTCAAGATTCGATGGTTGGGACCTGCAAAGGTCGTGATGAAGGAGCGTCGACCCAACACTGAAGACTCAGAAAGTCCTGTCTCGGTGTACTGGCTCGCCTATAAGACCCAGCTCATTCGCTGCGCACCTCATCATGTTCGAGCCGATGTACGAAACCTCAACCATTCCATCGAAGACACGAGGGATGCTCTGAACCTGGTGAGGCAGTTGAAGTCAAGAGGAGTCACGCGGTTCTATGACCTTCATCGAGTCAACCGGCAGAACTTGGCTGATGTCGAGGATGATGAACAAGGCGAGGGCACACAGCTCGACACGGAGTCTGAACATGAAATGACTCCTCCTCGCCGCAGACCTCGGCTTTCAATGGATCCACCTCCAGCTCCGTCTGAGGCACCGCCAGCTTCAACGCCACCAGATGCACCAGCACCAGCCCAACCCGTGGCACCAACTGCGCTGGAAGAAGGCCCAGCGGCAGAGGCAACCACATCACTACCTCCGGTCCCAGGCGATGATGATGAGGTGATCTCCGAACCCAGCCAGGAACCCAGTGAGGAGCCACCAGTGGCACCTTCGATGCCACCAACACCGGCATCACAACCTCCAACAACTCAGCCGCAGCCCACGTTGGATCCAGCAACTGCAGCACTTTATGAATCACAACCAGCTGAGACCTTCCAACAGCAACGACTTCGGTTCAACAGGCAGGAGACCTTGAGCTTTGCTCCGTTCCGCCGTCGACCTCAACATGGACAACCACCGTATCCCACGGCGGAATCAACGGGAGCCACAGAAGCCCATGCTCCACCTCTACCAGCACCAGAGCAGCTCGATGGCCAAGCGTTCGTCATTGAGAACATGGATGCCAAGTCATTGCCATCTGGTTGGCGAGTGGATGAACAGGGCTACCTGCAGTTGGAGGAGAAAATTGCAGACTACTGGGAGCTCAAAGCAGGATGTTTGATCCGTCACCACATGATCCCTCGCCGAGGCCGCATGCACATTGAGCACCTGCCCAAAGATTGTCCGATCAACCCGGACCAGCTTGATCAACTCAAGATCACCATGGTGCATCAGGCCAATGGCCGGAGCCAGCTCTACACCGATGACGGAACGGTCACTTCACCTCCCGATGACACCAAGGGAGCATGGACAGGCACCACCATCTTCCAACTCTCCGGCACTGCCCGACGCGAGATGGCTATGTACACCAGCACTCCCATGGGTCGCAACAGCGCTCGACAAGTGGCCAAAGAGCAGAAGAAGTCCAATCTCAAGAAGTTCAAGAAAGACAAGAGTGGAGTCAACGAGAGACTTCTTGGTCCACATGAGCGCGCTCTCTTTAAGGAGGCAAAAGTCAAGGAGCTCAAGTCCTTCTTCGATCATGGAGTCTGGGCTTTTCAGACGACTGCTGAAGCTGATGAAGCCCGCACCTTGACCTCTCGCATTTTGCTCAAGTGGTCAAAGAACGAAGATGGCACCCCACGGGCGAAGGCCCGGTTGATCGTTCGCGGTTTTGCCGACCCGGATGCACTGGCAGGAACGATTCCTACATCCTCTCCAACGACGACACGGTTGTCGAGATCTATGGTCCTGTCACTTGCAGCAAACCTTCGTTGGCCAACATGGACAGCTGACGTCAGCACTGCCTTCCTCCAAGGTCGTCCTCAGACCCGCAAGCTCTGGGTCAAGCTGCCTGCAGAAGCACTTCAGCTGTTGGGCGCATCAGATGACACGAGGATGCTTTTGTTGAAACCCTGCTACGGCCAGACAGATGCCCCTCGTGGTTGGTATTTGGAGGCAGTCGATCGGTTGCTGAGGGCAGGCTTGAGACAGCATCCACTGGATCCATGTGCCTTCCTCATCTACGAGAAGGACGATCCTGAGTACTCCGATGATGATCCGATCCACAAGGAGACCAGCACTCTTGGCCCCGAGAAACTATGCGGCATGGTGATCATGCACGTTGATGACATGTTGGGTGCTGGATGTCCTCGTTCTCCCAGGTACAGAGCAGTCACCGACATGCTGCGCTCGACCTTCTCATTTCGAGAGTGGAAGGAGGACAATGACAAGCTGGAGTACTGTGGATGTGAGCTGGAGCGCACTCCTGAGGGTGGCAGACGACTACATCAGGAAAACTACTTCAGCAAGGTGAAGCCCATCACCATCTCCAAGCACCGTGATCTGCAAGAGCCGCTTGATGAGAAAGGCATCACTCAAGTCCGCGGCATCCTTGGCTCTTTACAGTGGCCCGCCGTGCAGACCTCGCCTCACCTTCAGTGCTCGACTTCGATGTTGTCAGGACAAGTGAACAAGGCCACCACACAGACCGTCCACGACTGCAATCGGCTTTTGAAGTTCGCCAAGGAACACAAGGATGTCAGTCTACACTACAACTTCATTGGACACCCCAGTGAGCTGCAACTCTTGTGCTTCTTTGATGCTGGCTTCACTGCCAGGTCTGACGGCAGCTCACAAGGTGGCTACATCCTGATGTTCGTCAACCGACAGTTGTTCATTTCTGGCGACGATGGCGAGTATCACGTACTGGACTGGCGAAGCTTCCGCACTCCAAGGGTCACCCGAAGCTCACTGGCTGCAGAGGCCCAGGCTGGAGGACAAGCTGTGGACAGCATTGATTTCGCTTGCAAGTATTGGCACTACCTGCACCATCCCAACCTCAAGTTGAAGGATTTGTTGAAGTCAACGTCGACATTGACGCCGACGATGGTGACTGATGCCAAGGCTTTGTATGACTCCTATCACCGTGAAGGAGTCAGTTCATCGGTGATTGACAAACGGGTCAGCCTTGAGATCCGTGTGATGAAGGAGATGATGGAGGAATTGGGTGGCCAGCTTCGATGGATGAGCTCTGAGCGTCAAGTGGCTGATGGACTCACCAAGGAGTCAGCCCGAGCTCTACTTGCAGCACGCCTTCGTCACCGCCGCATCAAGTTGACCTGGGACCCCGAGTATGTGGCTTCAAAGAAGAAGACAAAAGGAGAAAAGGCTAAGGCCATTGCAGAAACCACTGCAGCAGCACCTCTTGTTCCACCGCACCCAGAGGAGAATGAGACCCCTGAAGACGAGCAGATTCCTGCCAATGTCAACGTTTCGGAGTATCCGGAGATTTTTTCGAATGAAGACCAGCCAAGGAATGAGGAGACTCCTGACGGCGTCTTTTGTGTCCAGAACATGGAGCCTCTTAAGTATGTGTTCGCCATGAGCCATGGCGGCTTGCTTATGGACACCACCTTCAAGTGTCGCATTTCGAATGTCTTCGTGATGTTGCTGCTGGCCTCAATGCCGACCTTGACCAAGGGTCAACAGTGTGTGGCTGAAGCAGAGGAGAAAGAAAGTGAAGATGGGCAGCTATGGCTGTGGTTGGCCATCCTGGCCATGTTGCACGTCCTTGCGATGGCTACTGTCTTCATGATCGGCCGTTGGACTGCACCACGCCTGGTTCAGGAGAAGGAGAATGTGGTTGACACCAAAGAGGTTGAGACTCAAAAAGATGAACCCATCGTGCATTCACGACTTCGAGAACTACTCCAACTGGAGCAGCAGCGCAGTACTGAAGCTGCGCGATCAGCCAAAGAGTCGAGAACCGCACTGGACCTCCTGGTCGATGAAGTGGAGACCCTCCGAACCCTGGTTGGCACTGGACACCAGCTCATCAAACGGCTGATGTTTGAAATGGAATGGCACAATTCCATGTGCCCTTTCTCGAGGAACATCGTGACCTCGCGAACCTCCGTGTGCTGGCACCATGAGACCTGCCACATTGTAGAGCAGATGAACGGCCCGCTGTATGTTCGTAGAGCATGTGCATACTGTGCAATGCACAGGCCACCACCTGATAGGACCAACGAGCATGCACAGACCATCCGCCCGGAGCTCGATGCTTTTCTGGCCGCAGCATCTCCGTGGGTCGAGGGCTGAGATCCCCCCCATGTTGAGACGCACGCTGTGCGCCATGTTTGACATGTCATGTCATGAGTTTCTTTTTCAAACCAACCATATCCCACCGTAGAGGGTGGGCTCGAGAAGCCTTTTGGAAAAGGCCGCGTGTGGCGTTAAGTCGCCTTTGCCCTTAGCTTCGACCTCGTTCGTCGCTTTGCGCTTTGTGTTTGCTCGCCGTGGACTTCGTGCGCTACGGCTACTTCTCTACAATATATAATATATACCTCTCGCGCCGCACGATCCGGTGAGAAGCGTCGGCGGTATGCCAGCCACTCTGGGCTGAACATACGGGAACCCCTGCACAGAAAGCAAACAGCCGAACTACGAAAAGGGAACACGCCAGGACTCAATGGTCCGCCCCGGCCCGCTGTTCAAAGTCATGGCCACGGCTAACAACTCGTTGTCTGAAAGCCATGGCACTGCATCGACAATGGCACTCTGACATAAAACTTTGCCCGCGCTTTTCACATGGCGGGGGTCAAAATGTCCTGGAAAAGGCTGTACACAAGAATTCATTGAGACTGAACGCCCCCAAAATGAATTCATCATGCTCATGACCGAATAGAACCAGGATGCTGGAGGTCAGTTGAACACCACGAAAGGGGCAGTCTCCATCAACCATGATTTGTAGCCCAACTTACCACGTTGTCACCCGACATATCCGCATGGCCTGCTCATACCCAGTACAAACAGTTTAGTACGCAATGCCATCCCCACCCAACCTTTTTTCCACATAGCACCACTGTTTCGAAACCAAGGTGCTTTTTGGTCTTTAGTTTTGCCTCCATGTGAGGTTCCGCCTTCACTGTGCCAGTCTTCGCGATAACCTGACAGTAAATCAACACGCGCGCCGCTTCGCCGAATGGTGCTGAAACTTGATGAAGCTGTTCCGGAGTGTAAAAAGTGATTGACTGCACATGGAAATTGTGACACCCTGTCTGTTGCAGCATAATCATTTTCGCTGCCTCGTATGTGCGGTTGGTGCTCTCTTCTTGAGCTGCCTTCCCTTGGATTTCTGACCTGGCTTGCAAAAGGGAACGGAGCGATTTTAATTGGACATCAGATGTTTGCGCGAAGAAACTGTTTTGTATCACAGCTAACAGCATCCCTGGGAAAGCACAAAATTTGACAGCCGTGTTCAATGGACAGCCGTGTGTCGCTTGTGGGAAGTCTACCCGTTCGCTGGTCTGAGCCGTCATGGTGATGATGATGCAACAACATTCTTCGCAGCTGCGACAAAAATTGTTGGGGCTGCCCAATGCGGCCAAATTGTTGGGGCACTGGAGACATTGCGCCGTTTCTCACTAGCTCAAGCCGTGCTGCCCACCTATAGCACATCTTGCATGTAGAGAGCATCAGCAAAATAGAACGAGTTTCCGCGCGGCACTCAAGGGCAAAGGTTTAACTTTATGGGTTTGAAAGGGGATTGCGGCCGGTTGCGAAAACACCGGTCGAGCACAAGGGCTCTAGTTTGTCATGTTGACAAGGTTGAAGTGCGTGTGCTTTCAGAGTGCCAGTGTTCCGATGCAAGTCAATGCTGAGCTCGTCGTCGCGAGTCACCGAGTTGGGATCAAACCGAAAAGGTCAAATTCAGACGGTCACAAAAAACAACCTTTGATTGACAGGTGAGTCAGCCAGAAGCCAAGCACCTTTGTGAGGAATTCTGCTGGTCCGGGTGATGCCAAAACTGGTTTCAGTTTCAGTAATACTGATTTAGGGGCTGAGCGCTTAGCATACTCTTTGCCGCTGTTCTATATTGGCACGCCGCTGCCCCCAAAACTATGTGCGCAGCTTCCTGCCAGCAAGCCGTCCGAACCAAACCTGAAGATGACTTGATGGAGACGAAAGGCACTAAACACCTTCCCCACATCAGTAAACACTCTTTCCCTCACAGTAAACATCATACTTAAAAAACAACATATTTTCCTAGTAAAGCATTGGTTGAACAGTAGTCAATTTTATATTTTAGTTAACCAGAAATAACTAATAGTCTTAAAAACCTGTCTACAAAAGTATCAAATAGTTTCAAAAATGATTTAACTAATAGATAGGATTTTGTAATATAACTGTTAAATAGAAAATTGTCTAACCCGATCTATTGGGTACTTTCGTCTCCCAGGTTTGGTGCCTGCACTGATGGGGTTCTCAATGCTTTCTAAGAGTGCCCGCCTTACTGCGGGACAGCGTGTCCACCTTCAGTCCGGCTTGTGTCCCTTTGTTTCCCTTCTTGTTGGTCCCTGTGTCCGCCTTGTCTCCCTTCTGTCTCCTTTTGTCTCCCTTCTTGTCTCTCTTCTTCTTCGTCATTGTGTCCGCCTTGTCTCCCTTCTGTTTCCTTTTGTCTCCCTTCTGTTTCCTTTTGTTTCCCTTCTTGTTGGTCAATGTGTCCGTCTTGTCACCCTTCTGTTTCCTTTTGTTTTTTTGCCTCCCTTCTTGTTGATCATTGTGTCCGTCTGGTCTCCCTTCTGTTTCCTTTTGTCTCCCTTCTTGTCTCCCTTGGTCATTGTGCCCGACTTGTCTCCTTCTGTTTCCTTTTGTCTCCCTTCTTGTTGGTCATGAGTCATGGTGGTCCGTCTTGTCTCACTTCTGTTTCCTTTTGTCCCCCTTCTTGTCTCCGTTCTTGTTGTCCGTCTTCTGTGTCTCCTTTTGGCTCCCTTCGTGTTGGTCATTGTGTCCGCCCTTTCTGTGACTGCTGGCGCCCTTTTCCGCTGGCCACGCAGCATGTCTATTCAAATTCATTTGTCAAATGATGTCTTTATAGTTTTGTCTGCCAGGTTCGGTGCCTGCACTGCTGGTGTCCGCCCTGTTCCGCTGGCCACGCAGCATTTCCATCCATTTGTCTCTCATGTGATTCCTTTGCTTTTGTATCCCTGGTGTCCGCCCTCTTCCGCTGGCCATGCAGCATTTCTATTCATTTTCTCTCCCATGCGATTTCTTCAGTTTTGTCTCCCAGGTTCGGTGCCTGCGCTGCTGGGGTCCGCCCTTTTCCGCTGGATTTGTTTACTTTTGTTTCCCAGGTTCGGTACCTGCACTGCTGGCGTCCGCCTGCCTGCACTGCTGGGTCCGCCCTTTTCCGCTGGCCATGCAGCATTTCTGTTCAATTGTTTTTCAGGTGATTTTTTAACTTTTGTCTCTCAGGTTCGGTGCCTGCACTTCTGGTCCGTTGGCCATGCGGCATTTCTATTCATTTGTCTTTCAGGTGCCTTCTTTACGTTTGTCTCCCTGATTTCTTTACCTTTGTCTCTCAGGTTCGGTGCCTGCACTGCTGGCGTCCGCCCTTTGCCGTTGGCCATGCAACATTTCTATTCATTTGTCAGGTGATTTCTTTACTTTTTGCCGCAGCAGGATACTGTGAGGGGTCCTCAATGCTTTCTAAGAACCTTGCTGCGAGACAGTGCGTCCGCCTTCAGTCCAGCTTGTCTCGCTTTGTCTCCCTTCTTGTTGGTCACTGTGTCCGCCTTGTCTCCCTTCTGTCTCTGTCTCCGGTCTTGTCTCCCTTCTTGCCTCCCTTGGTCATTGTGTCCGTCTTGTCTCCCTTCTGCTTCCTTTCACCAAACAGGATACTGTTAGTGGCTCTCATTGCTTTCTAAGGGTGTCCACCTTGCTGCGGGACAGCGGGATACTGTTAGGGGCTCTCAACGCTTTCTAAGCGTGCCCGCCTTGCTGCTGGACAGCGTGTCCGCCTTCCGTCTTGTCTCCTTTTGTCTGTCTTCTTGTTGGTCACTGTGTCCGCCTTGTCTCCCTTCTGTCTCCCTTTCTCTCCGGTCTTGTCACCCTTTTGTTGGTCCCTGTGTCCGTCTTGTCTGCCTTCTGTTTCCTTTTGTCTCCCTTCTTGTCTCCCTTCTTGTTGGTCATTGTGTCCGCCTTGTCTTCCTTCTTGTCTCCCTTTCTCTCCGGTCTTGTCTCCCTTCTTGTAGGTCACTGTGTCCGCCTTGTCTCCCTTCTGTTTCCTTTTGTCTCCCTTCTTGTCTCCCCTCTTGTTGGTCACTGCGTCCGTCTTGTCTCCCTTCTGTTTCCTTTTGTCTCCCTGCTTGTCTCCCTCCTTAATGGTCATTGTGTCCGTTTTGTCTCCCTTCAGTTTCCTTTTGTCTCCCTTCTTGTTGGTCATTGTGTAAGTCTTGTCTCCCTTCTGTTTCCTTTTGTCTCCCTTCTTGCCTCCCTTCTGGTTGATCATTGTGTCCGTCTTGTCTCCCTTCTGTTTCCTCTTGTCTCCCTTCTTGTTTCCCTTCTTGTCGGTCATTGTGTCCGTGTTCTCTCCCTTCTGTTTCCTTTACTCTCCCTTCTTGTCTCCCTTTTTGTTGGTCATTGTCATTGTCTGCCTTGTTTTCCTTCTTATCTCCCATGTCTCAAAAATATGGACTTGGGAATGCTTCTTTGTTGTCCCACCTGTTTGGGGGTCTACGGCGGTGTAATCATTGTCCCAAGAGCACCTGCGAAGGGTTATTACAAACGTCATTCTCTCTTAGCATGTTCCTCATCATCACCTTCATCAGCGTCATTTGCCGTCATCATCATCAAGATCACTTTCATCTAACTTGTCATCACCATCATCATCATGTCATCATCAAGCTGTTCTTCTTCTTCCTCCTCCTCCTCCTCACCATCACCATCGCCATCACCATCATCATCATCATGATGTGTTAAGACAGTGTGTATCTGCCTGTACACCTTGGTGTATATTATCTAGATGTAGGTGTATAGAGAGGCAAATAGATTTAGGTGGAACTCATGTACGTGTATAGACGTAGGCGATCGTAGGTCTATACTGTTGTAGTTATAAAATACTTCTACAACACCTCCACAAAAAACACCTACAACTTCGACACAGTTTTAGAACGTTTCTGGCTTATGTTCACCTGGCAGCGTCCATCGAGACCTGACCCTATGGCGAGGATTGTGCTAGACATTGGCGCGACATGAATGCTAGACATTGGATGAATGTTTTTGTTTTTGTTATACCTATTACCTACTATTACCTATTACTATCTTATACTATCTTACTCCTACCGTGCTTTCGGGCCACACTGTCGTCTAGCTATGAACATATTTATCCTCTTGAGTCACTTAGAGTCCAACAAAATATCAACAAAGGTCCGTGAGATGTTGAAACTGCATTGTGCGGTTGCTGGGATTGGCACCCATAGGCCCCTTCAAGGGCCCTCATCAGAACGGGAAACACCAAGTGTGGACCGCCTAGGAGGACCCAGGACGACCCAGTTGATGAACAAGTGCACCCTACTGTGCACGGCCAAGCACTCACTTGCGCACCCCCAAATAACCTCACTTGCGCACTTTACCTCACTTGCGCACTTAGCACTCACTTGCACACTTTCAGGGGGAAAGTGAAGGTGAAAGGACATTCAACCACCAACAATCTATTGGGTGGGGGGG
>CAXAMN010021795.1:404943-420035 GCA_963970005.1 Durusdinium trenchii | reverse complement strand
GGAAGGAAGGAAGGAAGGAAGGAAGGAAGGAAGGAAGGAAGGAAGGACTGGCGGATGCGGGCGGGATGCCAGCCAACAAAACTAGAACCCCACACAGAGATGTGGGGAACAATGCTTCTCAGGGGCGGTTGTAGGATGAGTTCTTTTGGGTCACACGCCACTGCCGCTGAAGCGTTCGTCCTTTTTGTCGCTGGGGCTCTGCTGGACGACCTTTTTTCGTCGTGAAACGGGTGTCCTAGTGGGCGACCGACTTCTCGTTGGCATTCACAAAACCTGTGATCATGTCCACGACCTGGTTAGCAAAGGTCAACTGCTCTTTCAGCTCGTCCTTGTGCGGAAACTCGGCATCTGGCACCTCGGCCATTGATGAAGGCACATTTCACATGGTGCAGGGTAGAGCTAGTGGAATGAGCTACCCAATCTCTAATCTTCAGGGTGCCAAGAAGGAACAGTTTTCAGCTGGGCAGGTTTAAAGCTTTCAGATTCCTAGATTGGAGCAAAACATATATATATATATGAATATTATGCAGTATATATTTATAGATATCATTGGATATCAAAAATACATAATTACATGTGCATAATATGTAGAGATCATATTATAGGATCTGCCCCAAGAGAGTCGGACCATCAGCCAAATCTTGTGATTGTAGATCGTGGACGTGGACAGCACCACACGTTTACAAGACCACGAAACTGGCCTTTTGCCGATTGCACAGGTATTTTTGACTTTATGTGTCATATATGTTCAACACAGATGTTCTATGATTGTCTTCTCGCACCCCACATGACTGCGACTACAGTACCGACTCGAGTGACTACAACTTCATGTTTCGTCATGGAGTCATGAAAAAGAGAACTTGTATACTGATTCTGTGGCAAACACACTGACATCATCGCTTCTCTCGCAAGGGTCATCGTCAAACATGATTTGCCCAAGTCACCGGAAGTCCCACGAAATGGGCCAAGGGCGTCCAGCCATCCGACCAGTTGTAGATCAGCAAACGTTCCGCCGGAATCACCTGGGAACCCATGGTTTCGACCCGGTTTGGCCTATTGCCAGCTACAGCGGTGGAGATGGAGTGCACAAACATCTAAAGACTGCGGCCCTGACTGGGATGCTGAGTTTGCTGTCCAAGCCACCTCTTGAACTCGTGCAACATGCCTCTCATAGTTCTCGAGACCTGCAGTAACTCTTTTTTCACATGAATGACGCACAGCGTCTTGCACATGCCAGAAATCATGTTATCGCAAAGTAGAGGGCATTACTCTTCTTCTGGTGCTTTACGACCCTGACCCAGATCCTAAAGACTTACAACATCAAAAACGACCAAAAATGTTGGTCTCCATATGCCACCAACAACCACTTGCCCCACCAAACACTTTTCTGACCTTTCCGCTGCTCGCCCAAACCATCTATGGACACCTCCTCCCCTCTGCTTTCTGGTATGCCAACCGCGTTATCCTCAGGCCGAGGCAGGTCTTCTTCTCTTTCTCGGTGCCATTCACAAAGTTGCACCCCCAGAAGCGCACAGCGCTACACGGTTCCCAATACCAAGGCCGTCCATCTGTGAGGGACACATTCAGCGTGACGGTCATTGCAAGCAAACTCAGGCTCCAGACACGAGAGAGCCGAGCCGCGACCCAAGTGGTGCGAGGGGTGGAGTGGCTTGGAGTGAGGGGCCGTTCATTCGATTTAGATGTCACAGGTGGAAGATCTGATCTCGAACATGCTCGAAATTAATAATATGTTAATTGTTTTGTAGATTACCATATCAGGAGTTTCCTGCTAAACCCTTTTCAAAAGGCATCCCAACCATCCAGAACTCATTGGTATCCGTTGGTTGCTATGTAGCATCCTGAGTGGTGGCATCCTGACTGGGTGGTGGTCTTTGGGAGCCCCATGGAGGACAAAACGCCAAAATATGCGCAATCTCTGTACAGTGTGGCAGATCCTCCACGAACAGGATTGTCAGCATTTACTTTTGAGGCTTGAAGTTGAAGGGTTCCCTTCTACTAGTAGCGTCCTTGCTACTAGTAACGATGCCCGGGTTCCTCGTAGCGATGCCAGGAGCTACTAGTAGCTTCTTGTTTTTGCAAATCAAACTGAATAGGCCCAGTAATCAGAGTAATCAGAGTTGGGCTTCGGTTCTCCACACACAAGTTGGCCAAAACAAGAACCACTTGCCCTTGGTCAAAGTGTTCACAAGAACACCCTCCCCAAAACAATGAAAACACAATGGAGAGATCTCGTTCATGTTCTCATAGAATGTTCTTCCCATTTCCAACCACATTCTCAGTGTTCCAGCTTGAAAAAGCGGGTAGCTCCACATAATTCTGATACCAGCTTTCAGCATCGCTGATGGTCAACAGGAACTTCGAGTCGGGCATCGCAGCCATGACCTGGCAAGGATGGAAGGGACTGGTTTTTCCTGGCGCCGGCGATTGGCCGAGAACTATAGAAATCACTAGCTGAAACAACTACTAGCGATGGCCTCCAACCTAGAAGCGATGGCCTTCAACGTACTAGCGATGGCCTCCAACCTAACCGAAAGAATTGGAAGAACGGCAGAAAATCAATGTCCCGGAAGAATCAAAGTATGTGAGCTGGATCTAGAACAACACTTCTCAGTTGTCAGTTGCATCCAAATCTGCAACAAAAGCGTCCATCAAGAATCTATACGATCATGAAAATCTTCGTGACTGAAGTCCAGCTGTATTTGATTCCAGAGTTGAGTAGTGTGCAGGACACACTGTGACAGTACATCCGGGACCATTGATTGGTTGGTTGGTTAGTTTGTTGGTTGGCTGGCTGGCTGGCCGGCTCGCTGGCTGGCTGACTGGGTGGTTGGTTGGTTTGTTGGCGGGTCGGATGGTTGTTTGGTTGGGTTGGTTGGTTGACTATATAAAAGAACGCAAAACCAGGTCACTGATAACCCATGACTGAGTGAAGGATGAATGATCACCCCATCCCTATCCAATCAAATCCGGCCAAACGTATCCATCTGCTGCACACGCAATAAACGCACAGGCAGAATTCAGAATTTTGCGTCCAAACAACTGGGGCCCCAGATCTATCGTGCCTCTTCATAGATCAGCATAAAGGGCTCATCCATGGCTGCATCATATCCGTTTAGGACGGCTAAAGCGTTATCCAACGGCTGCTGGGCAAACAGGTAAGCACACACGGGATCGCGAGCACTCTGTGTATAGCCACCTCACGGGTGTGACGTGCGAGGAAGTGTATCCAAGAGGTATATTCACCTGCTGTTGCTCGGATTTTCAGCTGTGACCTTACTATTCCTTACCGGAAACTAAGATGTCTCAAGTTTTTTTGTAGCGATGTGTAAATCACCGGGGTTGATGTTGCACAGGTCCCTCTCTGAATCCATCAAGCTCTCAAGGCTCCAAATGAAAAACGTTGTGAATTCTCAGTAAAACACACAAAACATCTCCTGCTCTCTCCCGCTGCATGCCTTTTGCCGAGTCACTATGCAAAGCCTTTAAGCCCATGATCTCGAGTGCATCATGGATGGATTGGGTCCCGGTCCTCGGAGCTCCGACATCCAACAGGAGGGCAGAGACGTCGGCTCGCAGCAAACCTCGGGTCTGCACGGCGCCGCGCGTGTCAACCAACACGCCCCACGGTTGACATCACCCGTGGGTGTCTTTGTTGCTTTACAAGGCTTTGGACCGGTTGCCTTGAAAGAACAAAAGCTTGACTGAGTTCAGAAGAGAACATGAAAAGCGGGATTGAAGCTTCTGGAGTGGAGGATACTTGAAGATACTTGAGAATACTTCAGCTAGAGCTTCGCTAGAGCTCAATCTTCACCCACTTTGCACTGTTCTATATATATATATATCTATCTGATCTATGAGCAGCTGGAGTCTTGGTAGCCCAGCAGTCAAAAATTGTCACAGCTGGTGATGCTTCGGTCGCCAGCTCTGGATGCATTCGACACCGACCGAAGCACCCAAGAGCGAGACCTATGGGCTCACCCTGAGCAAAGTAGGTGTCTGTAGACCAGAATAGATCTTCCAAAAGTCCAAAAGGGTAAAACTAGTAGAGGCATCTAGATCTAGAGGCCCGTGTCCAATCTATATATATATATAAACACAATCACGAATCCGGGTGAATAACACAGATACAAAGAAAACAAACAGAACACAAATACAGCATGGAATGACATCTCAGAAAGCCTTGTTGATGTCGCTTCAAGTGGCTGCTTAAGCCCAGCCACCAACTGATGTACATTGCATTGCCACGCCGACTCGTTGCACAAATGGATTCGGTTCCGGCAGAGGTTTTCCCGCCGAGCCGCTGAAAGGATGGCGGGTGTACAAAGCCGTGCACTGGTGGACAGTTGGACCGGAAAAAAGTGATTTCACCTGCAAACATTGCAAAACCCAAGGATATGATGTGGGACCGCATCTGATTACTATATTAATGGATCAACCAGCAAGGAATCATGTCCAGGTTGCACTAATTGAAACGAGTGGTGACCAAGGACTCCAAAATTCGTCGATCTCTACAGGTGCTCTGGTCTTGGCTTCGTGATCTTCTTCTGCTTCAGGTCGTCTTGGCCTGTGGTTGTTGGCGCCAAGCCTTGAGGGGTTCCATGCTTCCCAACTTGCATGTTCCTAGCTTGCATTTCAGACTCTGCAGCTCTTAGCCTTGGGTCTGCCATCAAAACCCAACTGATATTTGTATGAGGATCCACATGTCTGTTTCGGCAGGGTACCCAGATCGCTGGAATCCCGCAGCCCAAAAGGATCCCCCAAAGAAATCTGCCGATCCCCGTCGCCGCGTCGGGCCCAGTCGACAGCGCCTGACTAAACATTCGGATGAAATCAGACGTGGGGATCTTCTGTCGTCGCAGCTCATGCCTCGCCGGTGCGGCTTGATCCCTCGGTCTCTTTAAGATGGACTGATGGGTGAGGAATCTCCCCCAGTCCCCAGTCAAGGCTTGTCAAGCTGCTGTTAGGTACAGTGTCCTACATTCATGAGCTGTAGAGTCACACGGCACTGGCGTATCTTGAGGGATGCTCACAGCTCTGCTTTGGATCATCTCGGCATTTCATTGACCCTTCGACCACCCTTCGACCACCAAGCTCCAGAAGCTGGACCTTCGATCTTGATTATTGTTCAACGAACTTCAATAAAACAATGGCGAAAGAGGCCATGGATGGTCTAGAAGACCTTTCTCCAACAGCGACCGGTGGGCTTTCGTGACCGGAGAAAACCAAGTCGATCGTGACTCGAGGCCACCTGGGACCCCGAGCCGGGCATCTTGGATCGTCCGGAAGGGATAGGACTCGCCTGAGCAAATCAAAGTCCACTCTGGGTGACGATTTGTTCGGCATGTTTGACTCAGTGACTGATGCAGATAAGGCGCCTACCAAAGATCAGCCAGAGATGAACATATTTTACTTATAAAAAGGGCTTGCAAAGGAGGTAAGATGTCATAAACGAAGTTGTGGAAAAAGTCGTCACCCTACCTGCTTGTCTTTTCACACATGGACAACCCGGACCAATCCGTTGATCAGTTCGTGACAAAGGCTCCTGAAACCCCATGTGAAGCATTGATTTCTGGAACAATCAATAAAGCTCGTGACTGCTCTCCAGTTGGGGGACTTCCGCGGTCCCTTCCAACACGACCATCGATTTCACCAGTGACGGTTTCGGACGTCGAGCGACGATACTCCTCCTGTAGGAACTGCCGCGTGGAAGGTCTTGAGAGCCCGGTCTGAGCGAGAATCGTGTGGAGCCAAATGAGATAGGACTAGTGTTGCAAAAGGAGTTGGGAGTTCCCCACCACAAGTCCTAGCCCATCTCATTTCAAAGTAGTATATCATCCCTTTTGAGGACGTGTCTGGCTCCGGACGTGATGCGATGCATATTATGATTGGATGATCATATGATATCATATGCGTTGAGCATCCATTCATGTGCTATGATTGGAAGCACATAATATATATTAATACTATATTGCAGTATAATGCAGTATGTATATATAGAGAGCATGGGTGCCACCCCTCATGTGTTCTTTTGATAGGCTTCAGGTCCAGCTGGATCATGTCAAAACCGAAAGACTTCTTCGGATTCCGCCGGGGCCTGGCAACTTCCAGTCGGTTCCCATGGGATGTTAGCAGGATCATGTCAAGTGCGCAAACTATGGCGTTTGGTCATGGGATTCACCATGGAACAACTACTGAAGAACATCCTTTTGTCAATGGAAATGGAGAACTGGTAAGTATGAAGCGCTGGTAGGTGAACTGTCAGGCACAGAAAAAGAAGAGCGGTGTATGGCACGTCCTTCTTTCAATTCTTCCTCATCTTCTTCTGAATTCTTCCCAAAACCAGGTCTGGGAACCTGTTCTGGAAGCTAATCGAAACTTCCCGTCCCTCACCACCACTCACCAGTCAGGTTCCACAAAACCTGCCAAATGACTTGGAACTTTCCAGACCTTGACTTATTGAAAGAAAGAACGCAGCAAACACCTGCGACTCCTCTCCATCGATGCCTCCCAAAAGACTCGGGGCGGGGAATCACCTCGGTTGGAACCGATCAGGATGAGAAAAGTGGATGGTCAGTTGGATGGTTTTCATTGAACATCTGAAGATATCTTAAATGGATGGTCAGTTGGCCACACTTGCCAATATTTGCCAACTCCATATGTATCAAAACCGGCGATTGACCACTCAACAAACCCATAGGGTTAAATCGCCTTGGTATATGCTTAGAGTGACTAGCATACTGTTGACACGTCTCACTGGATCGTTTTCGGGCGACCTGGGTCGTATACCTACCTGGCATTGGGTCGGTTTCATGCGCGGTCGGTTTGATTCCCCGGAGCGATCCGTGATGAATGCTACTGCGAATGGCATGTGCAAATCCTTGGGATGCATCATTGGCTACATGGCCACAGGGGGCTACACATGGCGACATGGAGGTCAACCTTACACTGCAAAATCTGACTTTGTTGTCTAATATCCTTCAAGAAACAACGGTTCTTTGGAAGCACGATTTCAATGTTGGGGCTTGCGCCGGCGCTAATTGTTCATTCAAACATGGACGAGGAGTTTGGTCAACTTTATATATTTTAGGATACCAATTCCGAAGTTCCAAACTCCAAAGCCGGTCAAACTCATTCAAACTCCAGAGCTGGACGCACTGACTCAGACTCAACCTGTCAACTTCATACTCCTTGGTCAGCATTGTCACTTTGTTGTTCTTTGTTCCGAATGTCCGAACCAAACACCAATGGACAGCAACGTTTCAAAGGAGTCGTCAGTCCCTTCAGATTAGCCTTCAAGGGTGGACCTATCTGAATGAACATGTACTTGCAGTTTTATTTGTACGGCAGAAGCCCCGTATTGTATCTGCATTCTTATGGGTAATGCAATGCAGTTATATGCATCCATTGGAGATTCCAAGCACTCCCTCCCTCCCTCCCTCCCTCCCTGAACTTGTTGTGAGAACGCAGTCCATGCCGCCCTCACCTGGCCTTCGTTGTCCGTTTCGGCCATCGAAGGGTCCGACAGCCCAAGGCGGTGCGAATCTGCGCAGAAGCGTGGATGGTCAGCGATAGGTCTTCCGGCCATATCAGTGGATTGTCCAAACATGATATGTTCTTCATACAAAGCATTTGCTCTGGAGGAACTTGTTCTGTACTATGTTGTACAGTGGTTGTGGGAAGAGTTGGTTTGGGGGGAATTAACCACCTAACCTCTGCACTGGGTTGGATTTAGGCTCAAGAGATTCTTGAGGACTTGACTGGGCCAACTCTGAGCTGAATAGGGCTTCGACTTTTTGAGTACGGTCGGCTTGCAATCTTTGAAGATGTTTGAAGATTTGTCTCGGTGTCTCTGATTGAGGGATTCGGCTGCCATTTCGACTGCTTGCTGTGGACTCGGCATTGCACGTACTCTGAAGACTCACAGCTGCGGAGAACAAGCACCAAGCTGCGGAGAACAGCTGTGTCCTTCTTTGTTGTGACCTGTTTCGACTGGTGGTGTCCCTTAAACTGATGTAAAGAACACCTACTGTACAGTTTTTGGCACCTTTTAAAGACAACTCGACCAGCATCAGCCATAGTGACCATAGTGGAAGAACTTTCTGCTTCAGTCTCTACCTCAGGATGAGATCTGTCCTCCTGCAGTCTAGCACAAAAAGAACTACCCCATCCATGCAGGAACAAGAACATTTAGGTACTTATAACACCACTCATCCAGTGCCACAACTTCCGCAGTGCCACGGCACAGTGCAACTGTAAAAAGCTCAAAGCGCGGACGAGTCGAACGAGAGACGAGGAGCTGTGTCTGAGCATTGAAAGGCCCGGGATTCTGGGCTCGCATGGCCCTAGGCGTTCGATCGAACAGCGCGGAACCGAAAAGTGGAACCCAACGGGTGCTGTCTCCAGGTGTGAAGGGCCCATGAACAGAGCTTCATTCATGATCTCTTTGACAAGCTGAAGAAACGGTTTGCAATTCCAAGCTGTCCCAAGTTGCTGCCTGGGATGCCAAACTGTCCCAAGTTTCACTTAATTTATACTAATTACATACATAAAGTAGATAAACGTCCTTCACTCTCCTTCTCAGCCTCGTGGAAGGTTACATTTATCTTCCGTTGATCCTCTCATTGCTGCAAGGGAGACTTGGACGGGAAGAACGGAATCTACACAGATCACAGATCTTCGGTTCACGCTCAGACCCAACAGAGAAAGCACTTGTCTATTCTGCAATACAGCGTTGATTTGAATTAGACTGTGGATCACTCTAACATACCAGCCGGTCAACCAAGGTTCCACACCAGATCTCCTACAGCTTCAGGATGCTTCAGGACAAGCAAAAAGAAACACATGCTCTGAAAGCATCATCCAAGTGGTCCATCGTTCGCTTTCGCTGTGCATACCAAAACGGTCACCTGGCTGACCTTCTCTGGCCGAGACACCGCAAAACTGTTCTCGCCCACGCGTCGGACGCGAGAAGAAGGACGGCACAAGCAGGGAGCGAAAGCGATTCTCGTTGGGTCCATGTGAAGCCTTCCACTTCGAGGTTGATCATATCTTTTCTTGCAAAATGAGTGGGGGCAGGATACGAGTCCACACACTCCAGCCTATAGCAGCTGTCAAAGCTGCTCTATTCTGACTGAGTCGTTTCTTTTCTGGTGCTGCTGGGCTTAAGGCTTTTGCTCAGAGACAATCTTGGTCTGGCTCTCTCATGATGCCATCGCTGGAGCCAGCGCGTGGTGGGTGGTGGCGGAGTCATGGCCATGGTGGTGAGAACACAAAATCATACATTCTAAAACTTCAATCATTCAATCCAACTCGCTAAACATTGGGGAGATCAAAACATATCCCAGTGTTGGGTTCGGGTCTCACTGTACATCAAGGCAATGGAGAACATTGGGAACACCCAACAAGCACCTCCTCATCATTGTAGTGCCCTGTGGGGCCCTGTTGGTGGACTCAAACTGTCTCTACCCCCTTTGGTGGCCAAACAAAAGAGGCTTCTTAGCATTAGCTTTTGGTATTTTTCTTGCTAGAGAAAGCCCCTTGAACCCCCTTTCTCATCCTATGAACATTGGAGAAACACCTCCGGCTGGCAGCAACTTTTGGGGATGTTGTACCGCCTTGCTTGTGGTAGATTGTGAGGAATGAACCCGGAGAAAAAGAACACATGCACATTAAACAACAAAAAGAGATTCAGATCGAGCACTTCATTGCGGAAACAAGCTGCATCATGTTCATAGATTCCAGCATATTCCAGAGTCATTCAAATGTTGTCAAGCAAATTGTGCTGGTGCCGCACAAAGAGACTCTTGCGATGCATAGATCCTACAGCCTAAGGAAACCTCACGCGTTGCGGGAAAAGCACAAACGCTCGAGCCGGTCCCCATGCTTGCCACGGGCCTCAGTGACAAGATGGACTGCCAAAGCACAGTTGAACAGTTAAACCATCTCTCCAAAGACCTGTTGTTTGACAATTCCCTGATTTTTTGCCGTCTACTGCTCGTTTAAAGACTATGATTCCTTGTGCACATTTGCTGACTAAGTGAGTAAACCTATGATGATGATGGTGGTGATGATGATGATGATGAATGATGACCAGGTTCCAACATGTGCATCGTTTCCATCTTTTTATAATTCCCACTGGAAAATGAAAGAGTGTATCTAAGTCGATACATACTCATCATGGGTATACTACCTAGGACCTAGATAGGGTGATACAAAAACATCTTGCAAACCTCACAAGTCCTCTTGTGATATACTGCTCAACAATGGTGTACCCACATAACTGAAGTATCTTAAGTTCTTCCCATCAGCAATGATCGACATCTTCCTCCAATCATCCACTGGGTCTCTGTACCCATCACCCAGATCATCCACACGCCGCTGTGGCGAGCGCTTCTCCTCACCCTGCCATCGCTCGGCTGACAGTGAGTATGCTCAAATAAATGCTCCACAAAACTACATTTGACTCCATGGACATCTGGTAAATCAAGTGGCGACCACGAGCTCGCTTTCTTCAACCGTTAGCTGACTAAGAATCATCATCTGAAGTTGATGAGCTGTGCAAAATTCCTTTTGGGATCACCTTAGGGTTGATGCAAAGAAGTACTTCCTGTAATTATAAAATACCATGCCACTCTTACAAATGCATTAAGTTATGGACTTGTAGGTTCTGCCCAGACTCCAGCTCACTCCGACATGGCATCACTGGCTGTGCCCCAAAATTGTGGTACTCACTCAGTTGCGCACTGATGGAGTGAGAGAAGGTTTCTAAAAGCTTGGCCCTGAGCAAAACTCAAAGGTCCGACTTCACCAACCAGGGGCCTTGACACTTTGACACCATGACCATGAGCGATCAACTCATAACTGCGACTTCGCCTCTTTTTCGCGCCGGTTCCGCGCGAGAAAATCCGGGAGCTCGTCCCGCAATCCGCCCGCCCGCCCTCACATTCGCGAGAGAAGTGGCACGACCGTCTGCCCTGGATGCTGAGAGCGGGATGAGTGAGGTGCATGGTGTCATTTACTCCCAAATAGCAAAAGGAACCTGATCGCAATGGCCTCCAACCTAATAGTTATGGCCTCCAACCTAGAAGCGATGGCCTCCAACCTAATAGCGATGGCCTCCACCCTGGTTTCTTTTTACTCCCAGACTCCCAAATTGGTTGGGTTCTGAAATCCGCTTGGGGTATCCACTGGTCCATGGCTCGTCCACCGGTCTCCCCCAGGTCTACCTCCCGAGATTCACCGAACTTTCCACCTGTTCTTCTTTCGTCTTGGGAAAGGCGAATCTTCGGTGGTTCCAAGGGCGACTCTTCGGCACAAAACACGTGGCACCTCGGGGACAATTTAGGATTTCTCAGGATTGCTTAGGGTTTCTTAGGGTTTCAGGAAAGCAAAGGAATGCCAGGAATGCACAAGCTCTTGCCATGGCAGTTGAGTGCTGTGGGAAGAAATGTTCATGGATTGGACTCTGCTAGGTGTTCCAATGATTTGCTTGGTTTTTGCAAAGTTTTGGTGGCTTTTGATGGATTTCATTTAGGATCTCATGGATTGGAATTTTGGGCAATCACTTGTCATGAAGAATCCTCATTAGCGGTATCAAGCACTATACTCCCTGATTTAGCGGAAGTGCCCCCAATCGCCCCAATCTTCCAAAATCGTCAAAAGTTATATTTGGAAACCAATAGGTACTCTAAAAGGTGATCTTCGGAAACTCTACGGTTTTCTTTGGAAACTAATCATCGGAAATTTTGTGGTTTTCTTCAGACACTAATGTTCGGAAACTAGGAAGAGTCGAAGAGCAACATCAAACCTGCACAAAACACAATTTGGTTACAATATTAAAAGTTCAGACAAATACCTTCTGAAGCATGCAAATATGTTTCCGAAGATCTTGAAATAGTTTCCAAAGATCGCGAAATAGTTTCTGAAGAGCGCTTGAAGAGCGCCGAATAGTTTCTGAAGAGCGCCGAATAGTTTCTGAAGAATAGTTTCTGAAGAGTAGTTGCGGAAGAGTACCAAATAGTTGCGGAAGAAAAGTTTCAGAAGAATGGAGAGTTGTGGAATCCCTCCCGAAACAACGATGTTCAAGGTGATCCACGTACTTATTCCTGGCCAGGGAGTTTCTTGCGAATCCAGTGAGATCCTGTGCTACACGCACCTTGCCCTCTGGGTAGTGGTTAGACAATGTTAGACAGTCGTAGACGAACAAATCGCACTTCATCCCCGCACGCCATCGCTCTTAGGTTGGAGGCCATAGCTACTAATTACTAGGGTGGAGGCCATCGCTAGATTGGAGGCCTCCCAATTAGAAACAAAAAAGAAAAGGAAGAAAAGGTATGTAAAGGTCTGGTTTGCTACTCCCCCGAGTGCCTCGCCTGGACCGCACGTCCTCACGCGGCCTCTCGTTCGGAGTCGCTCGGGGAGTTCGCCGCCTCGGAGGGTTGGAAGAGCCTACAAGCACCAACAAACGCAAAGGACTGCAGTTGAGCAGTTCTCGCATGTGGTCCGCATGTCCAACAAGCTTTCAACAAGGGACATGCATTTTGCGGGTTCTACAAAACCTAGATTGCTCCAGGTTGTGGCACACATTGTACCCCTAGTGTCCCCCCATGTCATGGCCCCGTACAAGTACAATGACGCTCAGAAAGTAGTACAAACGGGTATGGGCTACAATATATGATTGCTCCCTGATCAGGGAAACCCCCATGCGGGCACGATTTACCTTGTTTGCATTCCATATTGTATGCAATCATCATCTGCATTTTCCACCATTCTCCACCATCTCCTGAGCAACCTTCTCTTAGCAACAACCCCCCGTCAAAACCAAAACTGTTTGGGACACGATGCCCAGGAGATCTCGGGGCCTCGAACGAGTCATTCGGAATGCGGCTTCACTAGGTTAGGTCTGGCAGCCTTGCTCCATGCGCCAAAGCTAGGCTGGAAATGAATGACTCCTACTAGGTCACTAGGGAAGTCCTCACCTCGGAGGTCGCTTATTATGAGCTATCAAGCCCAAATAGCTACATATCACCATGTCCTCAGGTCCAGTCATATATAGAATATGACTGAAGATGACTGAAGTGTTCACAATCAATGATCATTTTATTGACTGTTTTAAGGGACTATTACCAGTATGAGTGACATGATGTAACATGTGTCTACATCCCACCTCCTGTTCAGAACCCAGGCCCTCCGTCTTCCCACCGCGAGCTGTGACTTGAGTCTCTGACGGACCCTGGGCTGGGACGTCCATGGGGCCTGGCCGAGGCAAAGCCACAACGAGAACGAGCAAAACGTTGTTTTTTTGACAGATGCCTTTTTCCCGAAAGCATTGCGAAGGGTTCCTCCTGAAAATCCTTTGAACACTGACACTTCGACACTTACACTTACACACTGACACTTCCACACTTGCACTTGAACACTGACCTTTCGACACTTACACTTGAACACTTACGCTTTCACACTTACACTTGAACATGAACACATATATGAACATGAACACTTACACTTCTATACGTACCCCAGTGTAAGTGGAAGAGTGAAAGCATCCAACGGCAAGTATGCAAGTGCAATGAGTATGCAAGTGTGAGTATGGAAAAGTTGCACGGGAAATGCCCCAATGAAAAACATTTCCCCCCTTTATAATTTCTCTCTTAAAGGCGGAGGGTGGGACGAACAGCGTCAACCGAAAATAGTACCGAAAATGCAACCCTCTGCGGAGATCGTGCGTGGCAAGTGCGCGAAATGCAGGCGAGAGTGCGATCTGTCCGGTGTGCGCGCAACCCTCTGCGCAGATCGTGCGTGTCGAGTGCGCGAAATGCAGGGGAGAGGCGGCGAGAGTGCGATTTGTCCAGTGTGCGCGCAACCCTCTGCGGAGATCGTGCGTGTCGAGTGCGCGAAATGCAGGCGAGAGTGCGATTTGCGCCGTTCCCGCGCAACCCTCTGCGGAGATCGTACGTGTCGAGTGCGCGAAATGCAGGTGAGAGTGCGATTTGTCCCATGTGCGCGCAACCCTCTGCGGAGATCGTGCGTGTCGAGTGGGCGAAATGCAGGCGAGAGTGTGATTTGTCCCATGTGCGCGCAACCCTCTGCGGAGGTCGTGCGTGTCGAGTGCAGGTGAGAGTGCGATTTGTCCCATGTGCGCGCAGCCGTCTGCGGAGATCGTGCGCGTCGAGTGCGCGAAATGCTGGCGAGAGTGCGATTTGTCCCATGTGCGCGCAACCCTCTGCGGAGATCGTGCGTGTCGAGTGCGCAAAATGCAGGCGAGAGTGCGATTTGTCACATGACCGCGCAACCCTCTGCGGAGATCGTGCGTGCCGAGTGCGCGAAGCGGAGGCACTGGCGACTTTCTAGTACGACTTTAGTACTCGGAGTATCTGGGGAGCTGGAAGATTGACTTTGTAGTACAACTTTAGTACGCGGAGATACGCGGAGCAATCTGTGGAGCTGGAAGCTGAGAACTGACGACTTTGTAGTACAACTTTAGTACGCGGAGTATCTTATCTGGGGAGCTGGAAGATGAAAACTGGCGACTTTGTAGTACGACTTTAGTACGCGGAGTATCTGGGGAGCTGGAAGCTGAGAACTGGCGACTTTGTAGTACTAGCACGCGGAGTATCTGGGGAGCTGGAGGAAGCTGAGAACTGGCGACTTTGTAGTACAACTTTAGTATGCGGAGTATCTGGGGAGCTGGAAGATGAGAACTGGCGACTTTGTAGTGCAACTTTAGTACTCGGAGCAATCTGTGGAGCTGGAAGCTGAGAACTGGCGACTTTGTAGTACAACTTGAATACGCGGAGTCTCTGGGGAGCTGGAAGATGAGAACTGGCGACTTTCTAGTACAACTTTAGTACGCGGAGCAATCTGTGGAGCTGGAAGCTGAGAATTGGCGACTTTGTAGTACAACTTTAGTACGCGGAATCTGGCGAGCTGGAAGATGAGAACTGGCGACTTTGTAGTACGACTTTAGTACGCGGAGTATCTGGGGAGCTGGAAGATGAGAACTGGCGACTTTGTAGTGCAACTTTAGTACGCGGAGCAACCTGTGGAGCTGGAAGCTGAGAACTGGCGACTTT
>CAXAMN010021795.1:368936-388162 GCA_963970005.1 Durusdinium trenchii | reverse complement strand
GGTCCAGCGGTGCACACTGCGATCGGATCCTTGCGGTTGAGGTCCAGGCGTGCACACTGCGATCGGATCCTTGCGGTTGAGGTCCAGGGATGCACACTGCGATCGGATCCTTGCGGTTGAGGTCCAGGGGTGCACACTGCGAGGGGATCCTTGCGGTTGAGGTCCAGGGGTGCACACTGCGATCCGGAGCTGGCCAGACAAGATCGGCGAAGCAGATTGGCGATGAAGATTGGCGAGGAAGGAAGCAAGGAGGAAGGAGGAAGGAGGAGGACGAGGAGGCGGGCGGAGGCGGAGGAAGAACAACTGTGATAAAATCTAACATCTAACAACCCTCACCTGGCAGGTGGGGAAAAAGAAAGAAAGAAAACATACAGACAACTAGATAGATAAATAGATAATGAAAGATAAACAAGTGTTGTTCTTCTTCAGTCTCACACTCTTGCAACAAAGGTTGTTGAAATCCGACTGGGGAGTGGATAGACTGGTAATCCAATCTATTCATACACTGTCATTCCTGGGCATGACAAAATGTTCTGAATGTGAAGCAGGGTACAGCAGGGTCAGCGTTGTTATTCCATGTCGTTCCCCAAAGCGCCCCAAGGGAAGTGCTAGGCCCTTAGGGAGTATCCACCAAGTGACCCCCATCCAGGAGCGCGCATGGATGTCCGCTTTGAGCTCCAAGAGGGTGGACATCCTGAGAGTTGCGAATCCATTGGTTTGAAGTTCAAAGGGATTCAAGTACATGTATATTTACTGTGTATATATATATATTGGGTCTATGGGTTTTCAGGTCCTCTCAAGAGTTCGTGCCACAACAGACTCCTTCTCTACTAGAGCAGCCGAGGGTCACGGGGCCGGATTGTTCCGAGATGGCGGCGACCATCAGGGGAGTGATGCCAGGATAAAAACCCATGTCTGCCAGCCCTGAGACCTGTGAACGTGCTGAACAAACGCGGCGCGCATGTGTGCGCACACGGAGCATGTCTGCCACGTGGATGAAGAACCGGAGCCGACCAGAACAGAAAGACTCCACGTCGTACCTCCGATGAAAGAGTGGAACAGTACGACAAGTGGAATTCGGACGAACATCAGGTCCAAAAACTTGGTCTTTGTGAAGGAAATATCGAAAAGTCCTTAGCCTTGCTTTTGGTATGAAGATCTTCCACCACTAGCTGGTACTTCACCCGGAGGTTAAGTTGGATGCCCACACCAAGCTGGAACGACGACCAGCTCGGACCGAGCCAAAACGAGCCTCCGCTCCGCACGGCGCTGACGCGTCATGGCGGCGCCTGGCGGTTCACGTCAGCCTGCGCCGAAACCAAGGCTCTCACCATGCTGCAATCGCCCGCCACCACCTCGGTGGCCACCCAAAAAGGCCAAAAAGAGCTGTCAGTAATTATTGTACATTAATAGTCTATACAATGAACAATTGTATAATGGATTAGGTTGGTAGAACTTGTAGTGCGACTTAATTACTTTTTTAGGGCACCATCTCAATCTCGCTAAAATCACACTTGCTGTTCTCTACAGTCAAGGGTTGGAACCTGAAGGGCTGGAGAAACACAGGGAGAGTTCACTCGTTGCTGTCCCAGATACCGCGCACAAGAGCCCAAACATGTGGCTCCCATCCTGAGGTCTGCAAAGGTTTCAAGTACAAATAGCGCACTGACTGGGTCAGTGGCACCTGGTTTGTTCCTCGGAGCTGAGGAGATGGGGTCCGGTTGGGAGATACATGCAGAGAAAGGTCACAGTCTTTCCACGATTTTGAACCATTCTAATTACCAAGGGATCATGAAATCCCGTACTTCAAGACCAGTTGTATGTTGGTCCAGGATTGGGGAGGCTCCAGAGTATAGAAAACACGTTTAGACATGCTTTATGTGTCTGTCCGCCTGCATCTTCCCTTTCGCACAATAAGGGCTGGAACCTGCCCAAGAAATTCATGACGGTACACTCACATTTTGTCACTGGTTTCGCCCGAGATTGTTGAGACAAACCAATATTGAGGTCTCTGTGTTTCAAACCCCATAAACCGGGTTTCAAATCCATATTGGATTCTTCGTGCTTGGACTCATGAAACCATGACTCTCACTGTCACTGATGTTTTTGTCCGGAAGAGTCTCGGAGAAGCATCCCCGATTCCGGGATCCCTTAAATGACTTGGCCAAAAATAAATACGTTTGGAAGATGTTGAAAGGTCCAATTCCCATGATCAGCTTAAGTATTGAAATGCCATGCAAAAATGCATCTAAACAAGTGAACATGGTAATACGAGTAGTAGGATCGCGGCTCTTCGGACCGAGTCTATCTCAAACCCCAAACCCTCTGCCACCTTCGGCTGCACCAGTCCAAACCACTCACGTCGCGCGTTCGGCGCTGACCGATCAACCCAAGGGCAATCGCCGCATCGGCCAGGCTGTCGAACATGAAGTGCTCCAAGAAGTCGGGCACCGTCCAGGTCCTCCCGGACACAGATCCGAGTGGACCAGGTGTCGTCTGGAATGCTAGGCTGGCCGGAAAGGTTCTGGGTACAAATCGCATGGAAAACATTATAGACTCTTAGATTTTGTCAGCATGGAAAGGGAACTACTAGCTACTTAGCTACTATTTGCCTGCAGGAAATAGACTTAGTTGCCAGTCTGGTTAAACAGCATGACAGCAAGGTGAATGCATTGAGAGCTTTTCTTTTTTGGCTGTTCAGCTCACAAATCTGCCAACAGACCGCAACAAACACCGGCCACCGCTTGGGGGGATGACGATTCCTCTGCGATGCGATGTTGTCCACGTTTGTTTTGAGGCAAACAGGAACCTTCCACAAGAGAACGTAGCCCGCATAGCCCTTTCTGGAGTAAAGTACCAAGTTTGCCAAGTCAGGCCACGGGAGGATAGTTCGCCCTCGCTTTGATGAGGCCAAGATAGATAGACCAATGGATCCCAGTTACCATGATTGTAGAAAAACATATAAAGAAACCCTGGGTCTAGTCGATAGTTTTCGTCTTGGGAACCACTGCTTACCAGCTTTAATAGTGGTTTGCCTGGCTCCACTGGGTTATGAGAAAATCCTTCAGTCACAACAAAAGAAAAAAATCGTTGAGTCACTTCACATGAACGGTACAACCTCCCTTTCAACCTTGATCCAACATCCACCTCAAGGAACCGCTCCTGTTCGGTTGCCCAACCCATCTGTTGCGCAAGGCCACAAAATACCTCGCCAAGCGCGGTGAGACCAAAAGCGCAGGCGGTGATTGTCCAAACAATGTTGGGGGGATCTATCAGAGTCTAGCAGACTAACATGTTTTCCAAAACATTTCGAGACATCCAGTTAAGGGAAAGGGAAAACACATTGACGTGAACAGTTAGTTAGACTGCCTCTTACAGAGTTCATACGTGTTTCCAAAACTGCATTTTATTGTTGCAAAAACATTGATTGCAGGCTGTTCAAACCACAATTTGACAGCAAAAAGGAAAACATCGGCAACCAAGTTCATGTATCGAATAGAATTGAAAAACAAAATGTGCAAAATTTCATTACCCCACATCAACACCCGATTTCAACCCACCCCAAACAACCGCCCAGCGACCGATACCAATGCAAATCATCAGGTCGGCTCCTCAAACGGCACCGAAACGAAACCGGGGTGTCGTTGGGGGTTGTGAGGTCTTCAACCTGATTGGCGTTTGGACCAGACACTTGGATTTGCCGAAGGAAAGGTCAATTCTTTGCAGGTTTTGCGGAGAATTGCTTGAAGCCTCCGCAGCTTGGGGTAAACCTATCTAATCACTCAGTTCCGACAGAAAGAGCCGTGACACCACTGTGGAAGGAATTGGACACCACTTTCCGACTCAATGCTGCAACAGCTAAAAGAACTTGCCGGGCTCATGTCCGCGCATGCGGTTGCGAACGCTTCCCATAATAGCTGCGATTGTTTCAAGCTTGTGTTTCATGCGAGTGTTGGAACACGGCAAAAAAACGCTGCTACTTTCTGATGAAAATGCGAAAGTGAGGCTTTGGGCTATCTGACCGCAACTGCATTTTCCTCCCCTAGCGGCCCTAGCATCTGCACTCATCCAAAAAACACTCAAAACACTTAAGCTTTGATGGACAAAGTGAGAATGCCAAGCGTCGAACAAAGCACGAAAGTCGACGAGATGATTGAAACGCAATGGTGATCAACAGTTCAACAATGAAAGCTCTTGGTCACAAACAGACTGGGACCGGGGAACCGGGACCAAACATCAATGCGTGCATCTATAACCAAAAAGGATCTGCCACGAAGAAGTCTCGCAAGAAACGACGGGGACGTGACGTAACAATAGAAACAACGACAAACACAAGCAAGTGACGAAGTTGCCAGTGCCATGTCGCCCAAGCTGAATTCACAACACGGGCAACAAAAGAAACAACAACAACCGAAACCATGCTGCAGCGCGCAAATTTCTGGACAACATGCTCCACACCAAAAAAGATACCACAATCGTCGCAATCGACAATACATGCACTGAACTGTCTGAACGGCGTTCAAGAGCCTCAAAACTTTACATTATAATTTGAATTAGTTTGAAATGTTCAAGAACCTGCGAACTCCAAGGACACCTGACAACCGAAAACTAGACAATCGGATGCGCAGTTTGGAACATGGCAGCATGGCAAAGTTCATGGCAGGTGCATGTGCACAAAGGTTCAGATGTTCCCCTTTGTCACGTGCTTTTGAAATCACGATCTACATTCACCTACTCACTATATGCCCTCAACTTCTGCATCACCCGCGCCGTTGAAAAATGCTTTGTGTGCGCATGCATGCGCATGCTCTGGAAAGCCTCAGATTCACGGTGGAGTCCCAGGACAAGTACGCGATGCCACCGACACCGCGAACGCAGATTTGGTGGAAGCCAACTCTTGCGCGCATGGTTCGACCAAGGCCGCCTCAAATAACAACCTTCCAGCAGTACGAACACACTTTCAGAAAGTTAGCGGGTCATCTACCATACTTTTGACTCCGCCCCATGTACTGCAGAGGCGCGACAAAGAAGCAAAGATGCTTACTTGCAAACGCAGCAAGGATGCGTTGCAGCGACCGTCCATCAAGTGTTACCAGCGTGTTTCCTTGATTTGTTTTCCACACATCGACATCCAGCAGGTTGAGCGCTTTTGGCCGCCGAACCTCCGTGACGAAGACTTGAAGGTGACCAAGCATTGGAAAGAAACGTTGATGGTATAGTCCAGCACTTAGTCCAGCATAACTGGAAACTGTCCTGGGTGGTCCTCTGCGGGCATCCACCTACTCCCTTGCGCGTGGATTTGGTAGCGGTCCTGCTCGGGCAAATATGCGGGGTGGGCGACTAGCGGCTCCAGGTGCACCTGAGACAGCCAACGCGACTTTGGACATCGACTTGTGAAGTCAGTGGCTTGCATCATTTCCACGATGGCCATCGTGCGGTGAATTTGACAGACCCGCAAGGGAGCGAAAGCCACATCGAGCGTCAGAATCGCTTCAGGTTGGGTGCCAGGTGGGGGCTGCTTTCCACTTGGGAATGTCAGCGCTTCTTCCCTGTTACGCGCTTTTGGGTCCAAAAAGTTACGATTTTGAGCCTGCGATTGTCACGTGGTGAGAGAATTGTCGTGGAGAAGGTGGAGCTGCAGGCGCATTAAACCTCGATTGAGCGCAGCCATACTGATCCTTCTCCTGTGTGGAGAGCTGAGTGGCACGCTTGCTGCCTTCGTATTCTTAGCAGCCAGGGCAGCATGGGATGGCCAAAACTACCAAACACTGCGTATCCCGCTTGAAAACAAAAAACGTAACCTTTGGATTTCTCGTGTAAAACTTTAAGTGGTTATTCCTGAGAGCTAAGTAGGATACGGTTTTTGGAGTTGGCCCTTGATTTGTTGCCTGTACAGAAAGATTGGATAGATTCAATCAAGCAGTGTCCAGCGCATGTATTTTAAAGAACAACAAGGGTTTTTCGCATGATGCGGTTTGGTAAGTCGTTGCCAGTGAGATTCTTATTGAATGCGCTAAGAAAACAAATACTCACTATGCCTCACGACTGCTTATAGTGCATCCTGGCTGGTCGTCATGATTGGTGCTTGTACGTTTACCTACCCAAACATCATTGCAACCGGTTGTGCAAGCTGGCGAAATTTTGTTGTAGCATCGATGTTGCGCGGCCTCTCACTAACGTGGACCAAGAATTGAAGACTTTGTTGCATCAGCCGCGTTTAGCTCAAGTAAAGCACCATGAAACACCCTTTGTAATTGGGGCATTGCTT
The DNA here is from genome assembly GCA_963970005.1 of Durusdinium trenchii. NCBI lineage: Eukaryota > Dinophyceae > Suessiales > Symbiodiniaceae > Durusdinium > Durusdinium trenchii. Next base: position 381,894 of record CAXAMN010021795.1, on the reverse strand, counting down.
GCATTATTGGGTTGAGGTCTGCAAAGAAAAATCCTTTGAGAAATCCAGTTCTTCTAGAAGTCTGCATCCCAGACCTCTAGACCTCTCAAACTCTACACCTCGTCCTCACAGCTTTTGCCTAGAGCTCCATGACCTCTGCACCTGCACCTCTAGATCTTGACCTCTAGAACTCTGGAGCTTCAAGATCTCTAGATCTGGACCTTCAGATCTTTTGTGAAAAAATCTGAAAGCATTTCAAGACCTTGACCTCTGGATCTTTTTGGACGACCTCCAGATCTCTAGATCTCTTGGAGCCTAATTCGTCTAAGACCTTCTACTTCTACACCTGACCTCTGGACCTTAGACCTCGACCTCTGGACCTTAGACCTCTAAGCACACTTTCGGGTCTCTTGCGGGGGTCCAAAGCCAGGACAAGGTTTTTAGAGTCTTTAGATGAAAAGATGTATTGGAAAAAGGCTGTGGATGAAGATGTGCCTTGAAGAACTTTGCTTGTAATTAGTGGTGGTGGGTGGTGTGTTTGACATGTAGCTGCCCTCCCAACCCAAGTGTTGCCTCCAGGTTTCTGGCCCTGCTATTTGCAGGGTTGTGATCCCGGTGGATCTCAACCCTGCAGGCAGTTCCTGCCACAGCTGTCTGTGGACCAGTCTTTGTACCCACTGCCTGTCAATTGTACCCTGCTCAGGAGGCAAGCACTCAGGCGCCACTCCTTTCCCTCATGGGCATCCAGTCCAGCCAGACCCCATCCCACACCTCCACAGGCCCAGTGTAGCGCAATGCCCCACCACAGACTTCCCAACCAGCTTTCATGCCACCATGGACACCACTTCTGCCCTCCACATTGGGCCAAGCTACAGAGTCCAAGGTAGCATTGAACCCATGCTTGTGGACAAGACCCTCTACCAGAACCCATGTCCAGGCATCAGCCTGACACCCAAACAGGGGGCTTATTGATGAACACTGTTCTTTGTTAGTTCCATGCTCTCTCACTACGTATGCCTGCTTTCAACATGGAATTGTGCTTCAGGCTTTGGGTGACAAAGTCTTTTGGCAAGAGGTTTTGTACCCTGGGGGGGGCAATGATTGTCAAAGCCTGGGCACAGGGTAATGCCCCAGGACCCACCCACTGGAACCCTTCAAATTGTTCTACTCGGCTAGTGTGCCTGTGTGTCAGAAGAACTGGTGAGCAGCTTTGCAATGAGAGGCATTGCGATGGCTTTGCACTCGCGGGGGGGTGCAGGAGGCAGCAGCCGTGGAAAGTAGGAAGGAGTAGGATTGGAGGTAGAAGTTGTCGTACTGGCAGTAATAGTCGTCGATGTCGTTGTTGAATCCATGATGGACATGGTCGGAGCAGCAGCAGCTGCAGCAGCAGTAGTAGCAGTTGTGGTAGTGGTAGTGGGAGTGGTAGTAGGAGTAGCAGGAATGTTGACAGAGGATTGAGTAACCTCCCCTATTAATCAAGCCCAGCTCGAGCCCCCAATGCTAAACTAATTTAAACCCTGGTGCATCACCCTAATAAAATTATGTTCCTGGCAGAAACCTCCCCCTATTAATCTAGCCCAGCTCCCCCAGAAAAAGAACATAATTAGCTTTTGTTATTATTGTTGGTATAATGATCCGATTGGCATGGCTCTCTGATCAATCTTACCTGATTTCTTATCAAACTTGTGCCAATACACTCAGAGCCTTCATGGTTCTCATGGTTCAAACTCTCATGATTCCCACAGAATCTCATCAACCATCACCGATCATCAGGTCCAGGTCCTCATCTCATCATCCATCATCAGGTCGTCATCACCTTTATTAGGGGGATGTGGTCTCATCCCTCCAATCCCAAACCTTTTTGGCCTTGAAGCGGGGGTGATAATCCAGTGTCGACACTACGTAGAAGTAGGAGTAGCAAGTAGTCGTGGTCCTAGCAGTCAGAGCTTCCAAACACAATAGTATGTGTAGGGTGTGCGCGCGGCCAAGTTCGTCCGCGTGACAAAAGGAACTTGCGGCGGATGTCGTTTTGCTATAGTTTATGCACACGTTTCCAGGTTCTAGGAAAACCGCATAAACCATATCCTGTGCGCTGCGTATCTTTGCCTGAGGGAAACCGTTGGCGATTCTGGGACATCTGTCATTCACTTTCTCCCCTCACTTTTTCGTTGACTCATTCACTCTCACTCTCACTCTCACCCACCACTCTCACTTTCACGATCCCGTCAGATCGTCCTGAGGTGCTTGATCTTCTTGTCCGTCGCTTCTTCCCCCAAGCGTGTCAGAACGGCACCTGGGACGAGCGAACGTCGGCGGAATGAAGCCGGGCAGCTGTGAGATAGTCCCACAAAAAGGTGGTCTGTTGTTTCTTAATAACTATAACATACTATAACTATAACTATAACTATCTATAACTATAACACATGTGTTGTTGTCATGTTGTTGTGAAAACTTTTTGGATGGTTTTACAGTGTTTCATGCATTACATGTCGTCCCGTCTCGTTATTCCTGTTCTAGTACACAAATAACTTCTGCCATGTATGTAAGGTAGACTGCAGCAGGATTCCATTCTATATAAACACAAGCCATGTTTCTGTGGACCATAGAGTTCCCCTTTCAGGTGGACAAAACTTTGGGTCCTTCATCTCAACGTGTTTGTTACCGTGTTCGCCGTCTGGTAACGTGCCCGGCTTTGGAATTAGAGTTGAGCACAGGTTCAAGAAGTGAAGCACGTGGTATTTGGGCACTACAATTGATAATGTTGTAATTAATGTGTCTTCGTTTTAGAGTGTGCGTTCTGGACTAAAGTGGCATGTGAAGACTTAACGCCTTATCACGGGATTTTAGACTTTCTCAAGCAGTGATGTCCCATGGGCTCCAAACTGCAGAGTCCTGGCACATGGAACTGCAAACGCTGTGAGTCTGCCAGCCTGCACTGGCCAGGAGGTCAAAGAAACACGGTTTCAACCAAAGACATGACTTCATTCAACTGGTTTCCTTCTCAGGAATTGGATGTCATGATCCTCCAAAGACTATCGAACATAGAAGCTTTGGGGCACAGTGCTAGACTCGGCACGGTCTTCTTCCACTGTGAACTGGCCATCCACAATGCGCGTCTGGTACTTGTTCTGGTAGAACATGCCTCGTTCGCTTGGTGGACGTGGTCAGGCAACACATCGGAGGGATGGCGATGGGCAGTTGGCTATCATTGGCCACATCCGTTGGCCTGCATGACTGGCCATGACCCAGAACATCAAGATAAACTTTTCACATATGGGTCATGGCATACGGTAATTACTTTACCACTTCTTCAGTCTCTCAGATCTCTTTTACCCTGCGAGCGACTCATTCTGCGCATTCGACGTGTTCGGCGCGGCCAAGGTACATTCGGCCTCCACAGCAGATAACATGACCTCGGGGCCAAGCAAATCCACCCAGAAAGTTCCTGCCATAGACCCGGGGGCTGCGGTATCCTTGCTATTATGAATGCCATTAGTAGTAATGCCCTTGTTACTATTAGCTTCTTGTTACTTAGTAGCGATGGCCTCCAACCTACTTGCGATGGCCTCCACCTGATAGCATCCGAACGCTTCCAGTAGTAATACTGTTCGGGCCGAAACCCATTCGGATGGCTTCATCCATTGAAAGGAACTCGGGTGGGGATGGAACTCATGGTGCGAACACAAGAACAAGATCTTCGGATTGTGTTACACCGAAAAGCTCGAGAAAATGGAGGCCAACACAGGCTGCAGTTAGCTCCGGTCAGTGTGTGTGTGTGTGAATGTGTGTGATATATACTGGAGGAGGGACACCGGATTCCGGCCAAAGTCTTGCCTCTTAAAGCGACATGTTCACTGTTCGAAGCGTCGTGTAAGGATGTCCGTCCAAACAACTCAACATTTACTCCCCGACCAGACTTGAGCCACAAGCAGTAAGCTCGGTCAATACTACCATAATATTTATACCCGTCAAGCATACTTCCATGTGTCGACTGGCACACTCAATCCAAGACCACACCGAGCTCCTGCATTGGAACCAGCTTCCCATCCTCCCAAAATTAACTCCAAGCAAAATCGTTCTGTTTTCACCCCCTCTGCCGTTCCAGGCACGATCACCGAGGTGTTCTTCCGGTTGGAGAGTGTCCGGTACCAGAGTTCGGCGCGACACCAGCCGCGGGTCAGCCAGGTGGTGTAATTACAGTGAGCACCGCTGTCGGCGTGCGTAAGCTCCTGTCAGGAGAGAAGCCATTGGAAACGGTAGATGTGACAGCTGTTGGAGCATGTGTGAGAAGGAGGCGGAGGAAGAAGAGGTGCCCATGACTCACAAAAGGAGAAAAGCTTTGAGAATACAGGAGGATACTCGGGAGAATTCCGTCTGAAAGCGGTAAAATGTTCTCACTGTTCTCACTATATCAATCTATATCATATCTCACTTCTTCGCTGACTTCCAAAGCTACTAGGGGCTCCTGGCATCGCTACGAACGGAACAAGTAGCTAGTAACAATGCCGTGGGACATGGAGATATGTGAAGATCGTTCTGAAGGCACATCGAGTCTACGGACCCGAGCGATGAATGAGGATCGGATCAGGTCCCAAGGGTCGGTGTGGTGTGTCACCTCGAAAAACCTATTCTAGAACTTAGAACATGTCTTCTTGTGGATGTTCTTAGACATGTGTGGTGTTGTGTGCGAAAAAAGAACATCCAGAAGAGCTATTTCTGAGTCCAAGGAAGTCTAAAGAACGTGTGTGTTCTGTTCAACTGCCCAAAAGGAACCTCAACTCAGTGGCCACGTCCAGTAGGGGATACAATCCCAAGCCTCCAGGGACTACAGGCCAGCGTGCTCATATTGTTCCTTGCAGCCTTTCCAAGAGGTGTCCAATAAAGATCTTCTCTAAGGAGTGTACGGTAGTCTATGGCTTTCCTCCTGTAAAGGTGCTTGTGCTTCGTCTAACATCTACAAAAGGACCCCATCCCACCACTCCGAGACTCTCTTCTTCCAAGCATCTGGTGCTAAGGCGATGAACAAATCACATCGTTCCACATATGCCGGAATACCTCAGCTTCTGCCAAAGAAGTCTCCCTGCTCTCCGGATCCTCCACGATTCGAACGAAAAAGGAGACGTCCACAGCCGTGGATCTTCACCCTCAACCTCACAAGATCCATGTCCGGTCGTGAAGCTGCTCCAGGACTGCGAAGGACAGCCCACCAGGAGCCAGATAGGTCCAACTTGCGCAGCACACTCACCCACACATCCAGGTGACCACCCAGTTGAAAGAAACATGCAGGGAGGACCAGTCTGATAGCAAGCATCCACCCACAAATCACTTATCAATTTGGAACAAATTCATATCATTGTGCAGTTCATCTCGAGTCTCGAGTCAACTAACAACCTGGGATTCCAGTCTGGTGAACCTACTGTCGCTGCTACGGAGCACCAAAGGACCTCACATTTGGCATCTTCGCGTACCAACAAGACCTTGCAGTGTGAAGGATCAATGCAAGAGCCGTCAAACACTGCACTTCCCATGTGTAGCTGGACGCAATTAGCTATTCTATGGGGTGTTGCTGAAACCCGAAATGCCTCAAGATGCCTCAAGTGTTCAATAAAGATCTTCAATTAGGTTGTTCCCCAGAAACCCTTTCATCCAGTGGCTATTGCTGATGCTGTTTTGGATACGATTGGGATGGCATGAAATATATACATTTAAACTTACTTGAGACATCTTGAGACCAATTCGGGAAGGCGACCTCCTCAGACCTCAAACCTCCAGGAACGGACCAGGAACGGATCCAATCCAACTGCTCCGACCCCACCCGCAGCGGACATCGCCGCATGCGGCCGGGCGGACTCTGCACCGCGAGGGAAGCGTCGGTGTTGGTGAAGTCCACCGAACCAGTGCCAAGATCCAGAATTTGGGGCAAAGAGCAGAGATCGAGAAAGAGATAACCTCGGCTGTAGGTCTGTAGGTCCAACTTGTTCTCGGCAATCGGATTGGGATGATGTTCAATCCATTTGGACAACCCAGCTGCCAGATTGAGGAGGATGGGTGGTGTATTGTCCCGTCAAAATGTTTTCTGTCGGACATCGGCCTCATTGGACAGCGATGCCCGGTCGTTGGGTTGAATGGGCACCCCACAACTTTTGGAGCTTCAGGTGACAACAGCTAGTATGTTTGAGAAATTTGGGGTCATTCCGAACCATTCGAGAATCTGTGAGGCAACTGGAAATCAAAAGTGAGGATAGTCATGGAGATGATCATGTTTTTTCTCCACAAATCAACTGCGCGCAGGTCAGCGCGCCGCAAAGGGGTCTCTGGAGTTCTTGGGGTCAAGGAAGGAAACACAGACAAACATGGATCACCTTTTGCCAAAGGAATTGCTACTTGCATCACCCCGTATACCACCTAGATCTCTATATTATACCATTCTATGCTTGGAATTCTCCGACCTCAGGCCCTCTTGGTGGTTCAGGTGCATCATGCACTCCTGTGCACTTGTCCTGGCTTGCCTTCCCCCGGGTCTGAACTTCACCGGAAAACCCTGATGTAGAGCTTCACGCTTGGACTCTGACCAGTCCAAGGAAACACCATAGATGGTGGCCACAAAGTTGTGCTCCACCTGCGGAGATTTCAGGTGGGGAGAGTTGGTGAACACCTCAGATCCGTGGGACGTGATGTCGAGTTTTGGTGGAAGATCCATCTAAGACCTAGGGAGACGAAAATTTAAATACTATGTGTATAATCCAATGAAAAGAACCCCGGATCGCCAAGAAAGCATGAATCTCACGTGGCTCATGAAACGCTGATCAACATATAGCAATCAACTATGGCAATCCACCTTTGCAACTATGTGTGCAATTTGACAACATCCTCCAGGAATTCGACGCACCTCTGTGGTCATTTACATCGGATCCTGTTCTTCGGATCTCGCATCCGATGCCTACTCATCGCTCCGCCATGCTCCGCCCACCTTGAGGGAACCCTCGACCAAACCTCGCAAGCCATCCCTCAAAACCTCGGAGCGTCGAGGCCCGAGTGGACACGGTGCGCTGCAGGTCGAAGGGTCGTGGATGAAGGTGCCGGATCCACTGGGTGAAGACAAGACGTGGACGAATGAGACATCATGAAAGTGATGATGGTTTAAAGACCAAGCAAACAGCTTCCCCATGCTTCCCCCCACCTTCAAGCGCCGCAAAACTTGGCTGTTCTGAATCCGAATCGATGATTGATTCGGTGATCTACTTGTTTCATTGGATTCCACTGTAAGGCTGTAAGATATCCAGTAAAACTTGTGCCTATTCGCAATACTCAAACGTTCGTCTATGTTGTTTTGGATGACTAAACTGCTCAGCCTTCCGCGCATAGGTACAACGGTAGAACTGCTGATAAAACGAACAGCTGTTCTTTCAATTGAAGCGAATGCTTCTGTAGGGCCATGTCCAGTTTTCTACTGTTGATGTCAGAGTTCCCACACCCCTTCGAACCCGACAAAATTATATTTATATACGTTGCAAATGGACAGGCAATTCATGCCCCCCTCTCAGGTGGCTTTCAAGACATGCCATCCTTCCAACTGCGTACAGGTACTTTAAACAGTTCCGGCGTACCAAGGACCTTGAAGGCGTGGTTTCAAGCCAAACCTTAATTTAGTGAATTGTGTTTGTACCAATGAGCAACCCACCGGAGCGTTGGTGGGGCACTTCATGGCACTTCTCTTCCAAAGAGCTTGGAGTTGCTCCCCAAGAGGATCTGGATGAACATGCCCCAACCATTGATGTGACACGAAGACTGCCTCAGCGTGCTTTCGGCGCTTTCCGGAACCCCGAGGAGACAGCTCGTGGGGAGGACGGGTGGAGGGTCGACGTCCTCACCGGTTGCAACACACGTCAATAGAACAAAAACACTTTAACAAGAATTATACAACCTTAAGTTTCTCCTAAGGATTGGTCAGCCACACCGGAAACCTTCATCCGAAGACAAGTCTCCAAACAGGGAGGTTCCAAGCGCCATGGTTGCAGTGCAAAAAAACGGCAGCCAGAAGGAACATTGAGCGTGGGAAAAGAACACCAAGCTGAGTGACAAAACCTGCACATCAATGACAATTAGAGGCATTTCCTGTCTGAATCTGACGGGGTTTAAGAGTTTCAATCTAAGTCTATAATTCAAATGTAATTTTCGTTTCCAGCAGTCGTTGTTATATCCTACAAGTCCCCGAAGAGAAGAGCATGCGATTCCGAGCAGCCGATCGCCTTCGTGATGTAAAAATGAGGACCGAATGGGGCAAAGCCGAGGATCAAACATTCCGGGCACCCATTGGTACAGCTTGCCCGCGGCTTTTAGTTCCTGATGTGTCATACCACCTGGGCCGATCGAGGATGATGGGCGGCTCGAAATCAGAGGTGAACAGACTGCAATCGCAACAGCGGTTGCTCCGTGGCCGAATGAGGAAGCAAGTTTTGGTCATTCCCTTCATCCAAGTCTTCTCATACGTACTGACGTACGAGAAGCACTCGGCATCGGTTCCTCCAACCGATCGGAGCATCGCAGCGAATTCATTCACCGAGCACAGGACGCTACGAACGGAGCAAAGGGCATTGCTACCAGGAGCAAGGGCCTTACTACTAGGAACAAGAAGCTAAAAACAACAAGTAAATAGACTTCGTCGTCGTCACCGATCGTGGGAAGGGCACCTTCCATGTCTAAGAAGTCGGTGACCTTCACCACGTACATGGGATATCGCATCCTTGGTGCAGAATCAACAGAAGTGGCTCAAAATTCAGATGCTTCTAGACTGATATGGTTGAAATTTGAGGTGTCAGCTTTGATATTGATATCTCATGAATTCTCATGATATCTCTAAGGTTGCTCTGTCGCACGAACTGATGACATGTTCGCTTTGACGTGACCTGCCCTCTACCTGGACCCGACCACATCAGGTGTGTGAGCTTTGGGAGTCATGGAAGAAATCAACCCAGATAAAAGGGTCAAACTTCCTGTAGGCTTGAGGGGTGCTTGGTAACAGCCTCGGCAGCCTTCAACCATCTCCAACCTCTCCACTGCTCAAGATATCTTTGCTCAGCATCTCATGGACGAGCTCCACTTCATCACTCTGCCCACTGCTGCAGGCGCCCATGGCGCAGCTGGAACGGCCCCACGCGCTCTACGGCGAGGAGGCGCTACGCTGTCGACGGCAACCGGGCGAGTGCATGCTGTACCCAGCTACTCCCAAGCACCCTGAAAAAGAAACACAGGGACCAGAGGGGGATCCCGGGTGAGGAGTTTGTGGGTTGGCACCATTTTTGGGATTTGTAATTGGTGGATCCGTTGCTCGGTTTGTTGGGGGGTATCCTCCGTGTGAATAATGGACAAACAACTGCTGGCAAGCGGTGAGTGATGAGTGGATGTGGCGAGTGCATTTGTTTCTTCTGCCATAGATCTGTTGTAAGTCTGCAGAAACTATGAGGATCCTTCTTGATGGTTGGATCGTATTGGATCTGTTATGAGCAATGGATTTATCATTCTTCATCTATTGGATTATGTTGAAGCTTATATAATTATGAGGAACTCTCCGAGCAACTCAAACATCCGCCCATCGCGACTCCGCCAGTGCTGGTGTAGCGAAGTTGCCGACCCCTCCGGATTTCCTCTGAACGTCCAAACTCACACCGTCTACTGAGGTGGTTCTTTCAACTCCATGTTTCCTAGCCACTCTTGCATATGATGGAAGATCATCAAACAATCTCACAAAGAACCTCACATAATTGGATGACCTCAAAAATGGCTAGCAGTACGCTGGCATCGGATCCCCCAGTGCCTCAGTTGGAGTTGCCAAACCCGTTCTCGAAGTCCCCTCGGCAATATGCTGAGCAGGGCGCTGGGAAACAAGCGGAACCAGCTATCCGGTAGTGGAGTCTTGCGAGTTCTTTGGCAAAAACGACTTCGTTTACCTATTTTCTGGAGCGAAACATCGCTTCTCCAGTGGCATTGGCAGTAAAAAGTGTTTATCCTGGAAAAAATTGTTTTTTCCCGGAAACGCCTCCAAATGGGAGCTGATTCGTGAAGAAGAATGGCTTGCCATGGCTTATGTCGTTTTTGATCTCAGACTTGTTTGGCTCATGGACTATTTTATACCACCAGCATGGGCCGGTGTCACCCCCAAACTCTCCTGAACTTGAGTCTTCTTGTTGAACATGTCCTTTTGAGCAGTGCCCGCGTATGGACCACTTGTAAAGAATGCGGGGGTAGGGTAGCAAATCCGTGTTGAGTCAGTTGGTTGGTGCCCATGCGAACACAAAGCCCAGATTGTGCCCTTCAGCGTGTGATAATTTGGGTATCAATGTCTTGAAAGTAACACTCTCAGAAAAATAGGTCTCCAAACATCTTGTGTGATCCGCAGGTTGTCGAACGGACTTTAATGACAAAAAGCTCCCCAAACCATCCAAATTTTCAGGTTCCCGTGGGGAACCCGTCTATAAGCATGGGGAACCCGTCTATACCCGTGGGTCATACTGGAGAAACCGTTTTTTTTCAACAAAATACGTTTTTCCTAACCCGTGGGGAACCCGTAAAAAACCCGTCGTAACCCGTAGGGAACCCGAAAAAACATATGGGTTCCGGAGTTTGCCATTTGAAGGTGTCCATGAGGAGAATTGATCACTCCCATGTGATGCTGGCAACGTGCCAATTCGGATTGATCTTGAAGCACTGCAGTTTCTAGGGGTGAAAGAAAAAGAAAAATGCTTTTTGTAGACTGCTTTCAGACCACAAACACACAGTTGTTCTTTCTTTCGGCACATGTGTTCATCTGAAACCTGGCATCGCTCCTTCAGAAATCTAGAAAGGATCGCAGGACTCTGAAGTAGCTTTGCTTGGTGCCATGTCTAAGATGTCTATAATGACTAGTTCCCGTGTTTGGATGAAGGTGGGCACATGAAGATATGAATAGCAAAGTTGAGAGGAATAAAAAGGGGATGACGTGTGCGTTTGCCTGGCCATGTACTTCAGACAGCATGCCCTCAAAATGCACAAAATCAAGAAAACTGTTTTCCTCAAGAAACATCGTTTATTTCTTGGAACTGTCATGCTTTTAGGTTCTGGGGTTTTATGGTACATTTAGGTTTCAACATCCAACATCCTGTGGCACCTCCCATGATTCAATGCCGCCTGGTTTCAGTTGTTCGCATTATCCCAACGAAGTCTCAACATGAATTGGTTGGGAGGATCTGGTCTCTGAAGACGGTTCATGTCATCAACATCACCTTTCAACTGTTCTGGTCCATCACTAGATTTTGAATGATTTCAAGACACTCTTCGCATTGGTTGCGGGACCCTATGATGATGGGGTATGCTGGATTCCTGGATCACGAGGACAAAATATTTGCTGCATGCACTTTGAGCTTTCCTGATGCAGGCGACCAGCGGCGGGCAGCCACTTTACAGGGCAGTCGCCAACCAAAGGCTTCCACACATGCGGTAGCTGGTTGAACATTTCACACACAGGTCTGGTCCTGGTCTGGGGAATTCGCAATCTCCACACAACTTTCACAAGCAAGCCAGGTTGCTGTCGCAGCTGTCGAAGCTCCTCGAACAGTCAGACAGCAGGAGAAAATGGCAAACCAGGAACATTTACAACTCTGCGTTCTAGCAAACCTCAGCGTGTTGATCATGTGTTAAAAATCTAGACACGCGAAACTACCTTGCCTTATTGTCCACAAACGACATTATTGATCTATCAAAGCGTTCATCATGTTCACTTTGCCGTTGTTGGACACAACCCTGCATTTCCCATCAATGTCCTCAGCTTCCTCCTCTGCGGTGTCTGTGCGTTTCCTGCGCAACACACACGCACACACGATTCGACAAGCATGTCAAAACACTATGTCGCGACATGTTGCGACAAACACGTAACCATTAATTAATTTGCGCAAAGCACGAGAGCACGGAAGGACCATTCTAGTGGGCCAACGAAAACAGTGCCAACCCCCCATGATTTCAATTGATACAAAGTAGCAATGAAAAAGCAAGCCTCAAGCACAAAACAAACAAAGCTTCCCCACATGCAAATTTGCTACCTGCAAAAGAACTGCTGGAACGCCAACTGAAGAAAGGTGGACAGCAGGACAATATGCATTAATTATATACGTCTTGCTGTTCATTGATTCATTATTGATGTGATTAACAAATGACAACATCTAATTCATAATCATGAGTTCCCCCAACATACCCCAAACCGTTAAACCCATGATGCATATCTTAGTCAAAGCAAAAGCAACTCCTCCCGACTTTGGGGTGGACACAGGGACCAGGTTCACCAGGCAGACCTCTCATCCCAATGCTGTTGCCAGCGCTCTGAGAAGTTTTTGGCCTCGTTTTCGCGCGACCGATGGGGGAAGAGGGCCATGGAGCCGATATGAGCCGATGACTGAGCCGTTTGGGGGGGAAAAGACTTGTCAATCTGCAGAAAGAGCTTGAAACCTCGCTCTTTCACCTTTTCCTTTTGTGTCTTGCTCCTAGGAACTGAACCTGATTGGTCTCGTGGAGCTTGCCATGCAACTGGGCGTGTGCAGCACCAGCTCCGGTCTGAATGTCTAGGGAGCAAAAGAGAGACGAATTCCGCGCCTCTTTGAGGAGGTCCTTGAGCTCCTGGCACTTGATTTCCAACTTGCACATGTACGAAATGTGGGATCCATCTCCCGGATATCCCCCATATCTTTTTTTTGGGAGGAACTGATGCAAAATGGGACGGCCTGCAAACACCTCTGGCACCAAGGACGGCTCGGGCTCTCCTGGCGATCGGTCTTCAAGCCGAGGTGCTCCGCCTGGTGTAGATCCTGAGCCCAAACACTGAAACGCAAAAAGGGAAAATGAGAAACCCTGATAGCAACGGCCTCCAGCCTAGTAGCAATGGCCTCCACCCTACTAGCGATGGCCTTCAACCTAGTAGCAATGGCCTCCACCCTACTAGCGATGGCCTCCAACC
>CAXAMN010021795.1:347448-368926 GCA_963970005.1 Durusdinium trenchii | reverse complement strand
CCTAAGAGCGATGGCCTCCAACCTAAGAGCGATGGCCTCCAACCTAGGAGCGGTGGCCTCCAACCTAAGGAAGATGTGCCGACATTTGCGCAGGACGAACGAAATGGATACTGATTGACTACATGACTGAAGAACTCACTTGAGCCGCTCACTTGGGACTATGGTCGGGGGTGAAAGATGGCAAAAGTTTGGGTGCATCTTGATTCGTCAATCAAGTAACAATTGAGGGAGAGGAAGTAGTCTCAAGCCCTCAGCAACCATCTGTGCCAAATCATGGAGTTGAGGACTAGGAAATGACAACACGTACCATGTCATTTAGAAGTTGGTTCACCGTCCAATACCACTGCATTCACAGAAAAACAAGACCATCGTCGAAACTAGGACAAATGTGAAGACTCAGTTGAAACTTATGAGTTTCGACAAAGAAGTCGTGCTAAGTGCAAACATCTTCGGTACCTGTAAAGGCCCCTCGCAACCGAGCTTCCGAAGCTGATGGGTCTAGACAGCCCCTTTGAGACACAACCAGCTGAGTTGAACACCGATCTCACCGCTTTCTCAAGTCTCCCAGTCATCCCAACTGAGGCCACCGCTAACTTCGAATGGATCATGGATCTCGCTTGCTGAATGGCCTTCGCTTTCCGGTTCGTGAGAAAGAATCTCAGCGTTTTCTGTGTCCCGTATCCAATGTGAGGTTTTGGCACAAATTGTTATGAGAAGGTCACTGGTCTTGGAAAGGGTGAAGCTGACCTAGGAAAAGGAATCTTGTAATGTAAGTTAAGTTTCCCAAAAAATCTAGAAACAAACTCCTAAGTGCGAGCGCTTCTTCAAGGAAACTTCCCCCGCCGCCCTAAAGCTTCCTTGAAGAAGCGTGAGCTATCCTGTGTCCAGTGTTAGTAGTTTTCTTGTTAGCTACTACTAGGTACCTCTCCCTACTAGCTATACCAACTCCCTCTAGCTACTACCTACGCCTAACCTACCTCACCTCTACTTACGGCCTACCCCCGCTCGCTCTCTCTCTCTCTCTCCAGCCTCTTTGAGCTCTTGGTTTTGTGTCTTCAACACTTGGCTCTCCTCTGTGGCCTTCGTCAACTCTTCCACCTTTTCGAAGCGGCGAGCGCGACGTTGTTTTCCTTGCTCCGAGACACCACCACTCCCTGAACCATGGGCGTCCACACGAACTAGGAGCAAAGGGCATCGCTACTAGGGGCTCCTGGCCTGACTACTGGGAGCAAGAAGCTAGTAGGTTCGGTAGGTTGGAGGCCATTGCAAAAACAAAAAAAACTATATAGAGCTTTTTGCGCACGTCTTCGAGTCAGGAGGATTTGGTCTCAAATCTGATCCGATCGCAACTGGCCAGAACTGACACCCGGTTCACCGGCCATCACCATACCGGAAGACCGTCCAGTCCAATGGACCCAAAGCCTTGGTACCGCTGCCATATCCGCTCTGGGTACCTCTGGCTGCCTTGCTGGTATGGTCAATAGGTGCCTCTTTGGACGCCAAGACCCCAAAGCAAACGCTTCATTCCCGGCATGGGATAAACCTAAAGCAGTCTTGTGAATGCTACGTGGTCTTCCTACCTTTGGTTCCCACTAGCAATGGCCTCCAACCAACTAGCGATGGCCTGGTCTTTCTGGATCTGCCCCCGCCAAAGGCACATCCAGCGCCGGGCTTCCCCAACGGGTGAGGCTTGACTTCCTCCGCTTCGCCGCCGACGAGGCCTGGCGACGCGTGCGGTGGACTGAAGGAGGTCCAGCCGTCCCTCCACCAGGCATATTATGTATTATATTGTATATGCATATTACTACTTATTCCTATTATATACATACTGTTATATTGCATTAGTTTGAATTTTGAATATAAGGCAAAGACTAGTACTATATTTATTATATTGTATAAATATGTATATTATAGAATTTCCATTTTGATACTTTATGTGGCATGCGTTTGATGTCTTTTTGAGATCTTCTGAGCTGTTGTGTTGTGCTTTAACCCACTGCCATATCCCTGTGACCTACATGTTTGCCCGGCACACTCCAAGTAGACGAGCTTGTGGCTGGGGCCATCTTCAGTCCTTATCTCCTTTTGTTTCAAGCATATCAACAAATTATGTTGTCGTCCTCCTTGATGTTTAGCAGGCACTTGACCCAGACCTGAAGTTCTTCGAGGCCACACCCTTCCGTACTCGACTTAGATCCTCAGCACCTCAAAGCGACTCTCTCGTCGCTTCCCCGACTCGCCGCGCCCCAAGTCTCCACGATTGATCTCGGCCAGGCGCGCGGCCACCCGCTGCCGTCGCTGACGCAGCGCCTGGAGGACGAAGACCCGGAGTGGAAGGGGAAGGGAGACGGATGCCGATGATCGGAGTGTATCTCCTTGGGGTTCTTCAAATTTGAGCTGTTTGATTAGAGTTTGGTGTGTTGGGGAAGGTTTTGGAGTGAGGCAGAACTTCCTTCTTTTGGCCAGGTCGCGAGGACGAATTTTGCCAGGAATTGGTGTATAGTAACGTGCCTTATTTTTTGCTTTTGTTCGTGCGCCTAGTGGAGGGCTCCAAATACCAACCAAATACTCGAGAGTTCTCTAACTGTTTGGGCCTCAACTTATTTACAAATATCTACAATAATCTACACATTGGCTGCCGGCCTATCCGTTGAAAGGGGAAACAGCTCTTGCCCATATTTACTGGCGGGAAAGCATCCTGCTCCGGCCATCGTACGCTGCGAACTTTCTGAGACTACATCATTACATTCATCTTACACACTCACCACACACCAAACTAAGAGGCCCACAGTTATGGACGTTTGTTGCAGTTGTTGCAGTTGTGTTCACTCACCAAAACCTCTCTTTTTGCGCTCCATGACTCCATGAGGTTGGAGCCTCCGCTAGCCAGTTCACAAGACCAACAAAGATCTGCTTGCTGCGAACAAAAGTCCGCCAAGAACCCACCACCTATGACTATTAAAGAAACATAATCGCGTCGTTATGTGTCGTTGTATATGTTGTATGGAGACCCTGGGGCTACAGAAAACTGGTTACAATCCACAACTTTTCTAAAACAAACACACGCAGACTTAATTGCAGTAACTAACTGAAAACATCTGAAGGAATCTACATGGCAGTTTCTTTCTTCGCTTCTTGACAAACCCACTTCCACCTTGGTCCATGGCTACTCCCGCATCAGCATTTCACAACCCACAGCCTCGAGTGCTTCCTCGATTGGTTCACCAACCCGCTTCCTGCTAGCGACGCCGCGGTTTCTGGGCAAATGTCACTGTGGAAACGAGATTGGGTTCAATGCCAGGTTGGGCACACTAAATGCTTCAGAGTTTCACCAGATTTCACGAGAAAATCCAACTCCTGTGTCTTCACATCTTAAAACAGGCCAAGCACGTGATGGCCAAAGCATTTCCACACTCACTTTAAGACACCTTGAAATCTAGGACACATCCATCCGAAACACCGCACGGTTTGGGTAGCGGGTAGCACTGCACGACCCTTGAGAAATCAGTCGCATCTGGCACGTCGCATCAGGCAAAAGTTCCACAGATTGTCAAAGTTCTCTCCAGACTTGATCGTTGGGGACAGGGCCAAACTTCAATGAAACACAATATGTATATATATATATATGTCCAAATGTCGTGGTCGTCCATCTTTTTTGTGTGAGCCGTGCCGATGGGTTCCAAGAAACACAACGCTGCAACCTGGTGTGCATAGGACATCAACATCCATTTATCGAGTCCAAATCATACATATATATATATAAATATGGAATGATCACGTCTACGAGCAAGTGCCGCTCACAGTCTCATATGTAAGAATGATCTGTTTCTGCTTCACAGAAGCTTTGCCACGTCAACCCAGTTAAACATCAGCCTGGGTGGTTTGAGGGCTGATCTAGTTTTCTTGCAACATAAGAATGTCTGCCAGGTTGAAAGAAGTCACCCCTCCAAACCCAAGAAAAATTGTGCCTTTGGCATCCCGCCCTGGCTAAACTTCGGATTGCTGTGGCTGGGTTCCCTGACCGATCCAGGACCTCTTGCCAATCTTCTGCTAGGTCATGCACCTGCCGTGGCAAAGCAGGGTAAGGACCTGGTAAGGATTGCAACTGAGACAATCGACCGCCGATAGAAAAACAATGACTCCACCTGGGTTTGATAGGGTAGGTCAACTCTGAGAACGGCTCCCAGTCTTCCCATACATGGTCAACTCCCGAAACAATAAATTAACCGACCTGCTGTCCATGCCCCAAAACTGACTGCAACATTGACAAAACAATCCCTAATTCAAAACATGTTCTCAAACCAACTTGCCGCAAAGCCTGCTCCATGAGCTCTTCCAAGGCCTGACACGGCATTCCCAGCGTGGTTCCACGGAAGGAACCAGGGCCACTCCAAGACCCCTCGATTTGGGTCTTGACACTGGTGACCTTATGAAAAAGCTTCCACACGGACTACGTGGGACCTCGTGAAACGCTTCCCATACCAAAGAGACATTTTACAGAACAACACTGCACGCGAATCGAACTGTGCAAACCGAACCGTTCTTGAACTGAAACGCCGGACACAAAATTCGGGAACCTTGAAGCGAACCATAACCGAATTCTTCCAAGAAACAAACGAAACCGAATCGCGCCCTTCTTCCCAGGAACCGAACGGAATCGAACCTGTGGTAGCACGTACAGTAATTGAACCGGCAAACCGCAATGCATTTTGGATCCTCATTGAGATGGTAATTACGTAGTACAAATAGGAAGCCGGGTAGATGGTGCAAAGCCACTCTCTATAATCGAGGTCATGAATGGTCATGATATATTTATGCACATACTTGTGGTGCAGATAAAAAGTCCGGATTTGTGTTCATCAAAAACGAGGTCGCGGTGGTCAAAGACTACACCATACTACCCCCATCTTCGGTGGTCCAGGGTCCAGAACCACTATTTGCAGATATTTGCAGGATCTTTTATCACCGGCAATATACCAATATACCAGGCAGTACACATACACGCACACAACCTGACAAGGCCTGGGCAGTGACAAGGCCATCAACATCATACGTGCGTGCCGCTGGCAGCATATCATCATACCACCGGCAACACACCACCATACGGACCATCCCGCAACATAATCAATTACTATCATACCACAGGCATCAAAGCATCATATCATCCAGCAACATACCAGCACACAACCAACATCATGAGTTCGTTCCACTGGCAGCATCCAGCCTACTATCATGCCACTGACATCCAATATTAAACTATATAATTACATATAATTACGATACATTACGATACCTTTGGCACCACTTGCGTCATGCCGTCATACCACCAGCAACCTGCCATCTTGTGCCATCTCACTGTCATTCAGTGTCACACTATTGGCAGTTGCAAACGCCTCATGTGGAAAATGATGTATGGCCGCCAAGTAAACAGGTTCTCAGTCCTTGGAAACACTCACAGAAACACAAAGTGCAAGACAAATGCAACCACCAAGTTTAAAACTCCTAGCAAGGCAGAAGTCTTTCACTCCTCGTCGATTGCAGCCACCTGCTGTGCCCGTGCTGCACCAAGGAAGATGTTCCCAAGAAGATGAAGGGACCATGCGGGATGAAACCATGAAAACCAATTTTGTAAAAGCTCAGTCACGCATGCAACTGGCTGTCAAGGGTGTTTTCAAGGTTTAAACGGCGATAGATTCATTTGATGTATCTTGCTTGCTGCGAGGGATTGCTTCCGCCAGCTACTCTGGCGGCTGGCTGATTCCGCCGAGAACTTTCATAGCTGGTGTTAAGGACCCAGAGTCGCAATCAAATATGAGCATATGTATATTATACAATACTTTTTAATATGCGCATCTGCATATACAAACGTCGTAACAAAACCTTACATCCCCTGTTGGGATGATATCCGCTTTGCTGGCTCCACCGCCGAAACGGCGGAGCCGTAGAGTGCGAGACCAACACCGCGCTCGTTCCGGTTGGGGTGAGAGGCACAAACAGCGGCCTCGTTCTCATGCTTCAAATCCTCGTTGGCAGCCACAGACTCCTCCTGGGTGTGGCCAAGAGGGATAGGGAAAAGATTCAAATACCTATTACGCCTATTAGACCGATAGACCTGTAGATCAACTACCGAGGGTATGAAGACCAAGGAGTTATGCATGAAAAGTATCCCCGAATACAAGTGGGTACTCGTGGACCAAGGCAAGATCTGGAGCGACCGTCTTTTTCAAGTCGATCTCCGAGTCAGTCTCGAGCACACCATTCATCTTAACCCTACCTGTGTGGCGTCTTTCTTTGACCACCTCAAACTCTTCTCATTGATCCTGCGTGTCTATTGTTTTCCGTTGAAAATGTTGGAACCCCTAAATCCTCCCAAATGGTGACCTGGTGTCTGAAACCTCTACCATCTCTACATAACAATGCATACCGACCCTCCAAGTTCCTATGAGGGAATCAAAGGGCAAACACAATCTTCAGTCTACTCCTTAGTTTCTCCATAATTCTCAGCCATGGACATTTGAATACATTTGATGTATGTTCACCTCTCCGCCGCGAGGACGATCCCAAATTCGACCCTCCTAACGAGGCCGGGCCCCCAAACGTAGCGATTCTTGAGCATCTCCACATCCTCGCTGTGTCGGCGAAGAGGCGGCACACGCGTCGACACACTCTGACATTGGTTTTCAGTTAACTCAATTGCCACGATGGGAAGGAAGGTGAGGGAACAGAAAGGTGCACGGGTCCGATCACTTGAAGTGTTTAACGTTGTTGCACTCGCACTGCACAAGCGGCTGAAGGCTGCGGTGGGAAACCTGTTTGTGGGGAAGGTATCGTGTGAAACCACCATGAATCAAAACGAGGCAAATTAGACAGTGTGATCAACAGTTGCGTCGCAGGTACAGGAATGTGCGTCCACATTACCTTCCGGCTGAATCCCATAGCTTCGTTGGCATGGCTAGGGAAACAGCTGCCATGCCCCCCTGCATGTCTTTAAGGAACCCTTTGAAACAGGGTGTGACACACACACACACAGGTCTCAATCGTCTTCACGTCCTTCCAGTGGATTTTGAATCCAGGGTCCGCGTAAAGTATGATACTTTTTCTTCATCCGTGGCTCTCTTTTTTTCCAAAGCCCAAAACTCCTGTCTTCTGCCGCTGTTTCTTTGTAGGTTTGTGCCGTAGCAGCTCTAGATTCATGGGATGTGATCGAGAGCACTTCCCAACCCTTGAAGGGATTGTAAATTGGGATAGGTCCTAGAAGCAGAAAAACTGGAGAGTACTGCCCTAGGCCGCAAGTTGGGATTTCCAAATTATTGTTATTCCAGGCCATGGATTTCATTAAAGCTCCATTTGATAACCATCTTGAACATTTGTACATGGTGAAATGCTTTGGGTGGGGGGGGTACAGCTTTTAGGTGCTGTCTGCGCAAACGCGCCTCCCAGAAGAAGTCAACGTGCCCAACCCGCCCCTGCTCATGCCTAATGAATGCAAACAAGAACAAAAACTGCACGTGGCACTACGTGACACTTGTACTGACTTACACTGATACCGTGATACACCTCAACAAATCACTTGAACAGTCCACCAGCGCGACCTAGTGACCTCTTTTCAACCAAGACACGACTGAATCATCCAGTTCCGCCATGGCAGCAACGATGAAGTGATGAACACTGCAACTTTCTGGGAAAAGAGCTATAGGCTATTGGATAGCGCACCGCCAGAAGAGAATATGATGTGGCTACTGTACTATAAGTGTAGGTGAGGAGCCAAAATTTTGTAGGTCGTCGCTATAGACGTTGAGATTTCTTTTCTCCTTGGGACTACATACTTCCGCCTTCTCAAGTGACATCTGCCCTGGGCAAGACTTGCAATCCACTGCGTTTGAGTGTAGATCTGGTCACCCATGCTGTGGTCACAGCTTCGTTTCAGGGTGGCTCTTGGGAAAGTGCACAGTCTGTTCCATGCGATGGCTGTAGTTCTTGAGTAAAAGGTATGCCGATGCCTCCATCCAAAGTATTGTTTCAGTATCCAAAGCATGGTCTTTTTCGGGCAGACTCTGACTTTTTGTGTCTGCATACTTGGGTTTCAAAACATAGCAAAAAATGTGTGCTTTCTCGCCCCCGGAAAACTCTTGAGCATCTTCAGGTTGTTTCGACCGCTCAATGCTCTACAACATCTTGATACAGGAGGTCAGCAGGCAGGATATTGTTTCCTCCCCAAAAAAGGCGTCCTTCAGGGGGTCTATTGAGGTGTTGAACTACACCTAGTGCATTGTTTGTGTCAGCAATGAAGCCCATCATCTTGATCAG
The DNA here is from genome assembly GCA_963970005.1 of Durusdinium trenchii. NCBI lineage: Eukaryota > Dinophyceae > Suessiales > Symbiodiniaceae > Durusdinium > Durusdinium trenchii. Next base: position 360,619 of record CAXAMN010021795.1, on the reverse strand, counting down.
TCAATCGTTTGAATGATCAGTCAATGGATTTCAGTCCAATTGCACCAACTGCTCTGATCTACCAGATTGGCACCCAGAAGCATCCGATCGAAATGTACCCACAGTTGGGAGCATCAAAACCCAAAAGGGGGAGCAGAAACTCATCCTTACACCTTGACCCCCAAAGAATCGCATGAGTTTTCTCTCACTGGACGGCCTCTGAGAGGGTCCTTCCAAACAATGACGGCGAAGCCAGGCGGCTTAGGAATTCCCGTTGCACATGAAACCCAACGCCAGGATTTCCAAGGCTGGTTTTAATCCATTCATCTAGGCAAGCATAGTTTACATAGCAAACGCCAGAACATTTACGCTTTGGAACTTTTCGTCCCCATTCCCTGGCCAGGAAGGTTACTCTGAACTTGCAGCGCATGCGCGGTGCCCCGCCAGGCCTCATTTTTTCTCGCACTCACCTGAGCACATTGGGCTAGCGGCTAGCTGAGAAAGGCATTGTGTCCGCTATCATCCGCCACTATCTTCCAAACCTTATTAAGTTACAACAAGTTACAACCATCCTGTAGCAAATAGAATATGAACCAATCCAAAAACCTGACCGTGTCCTACATTTGTTCGGATTTTCCCATATATCTACTCCATGATGACTAAAGTATTGCACATGTTCTGTCCTCTATCAACTAATGGGTCTTCAAATCAGTAGTGGGAGCCGTCAAGAAAAAACAGCTGCTTCAATCGCCACGGGGGCTGGCCGTCTCGACCCATGCTGATTTGACAGAACTGTGCACGAATCCATTTCGTCCAACATATGGAGTTGTCATGCTCTCAGGTAGACTCTTAACTCTTGACTCACTAAAAAGAAACAACCGTGGATTGTACAACCTCTTCAGACTTGGATTGAAATGTAATCATCAAGAGTCTGCGTTGATAGGGGCATGCTCAGTGCTCAGAAAATCCTACGACTGACCATTCCACCAAGAGTTTAGGGACCCCAAGCACCCCTGGATGTCCGAGCCAAGGACCGATCTGGGAAGGTTCAGGACGGTTTAGACCTTCTGTTCTGCATGGTTGTGTGTTTTTGTTCTATAGTTTCTTAGTAAAATCCTAGCAAGAATCCTTTTCATTCCGAACTGGAAGATACTTCGCATGGCGGACATTATTCAACTCCCCATCAACAAGCCCACATCGCGATCCAATATTAATATTGTCTTGTAAAAAGACCAGTAAAATTGTTAATGCGATCTCTGCCTGCCTTTGCAGGGATTTCTTTGGCTTTGTCTTCTGGACCTTGGCGGGGTTTGTCACATCCGGCCCTGCGGAGAATCTAAATCCAAACCGTTTAGGGGCCAAAAGCGCGTGGAGCGCTGGTTGACGTCGGTTGCTAGGAGCCCTTTCACCTGAATCTGTCATCAAATGGAGGCTGGGGCCTCAGAAGGGTCTGTGGTCTTGGAATCTGGGCAGCTACGGCGAATGTCTTTTCAGCATCGGGGATCAGCTGAGAGTGTTGAGGTTGGTGACCTGCCATCCCTCAGTTTTCTTTGTTCCAGGTGGATTGTTTGATCGCTTATCTCAGCATGACGGAGATGCACGAGCAATTACATACATAGGTGGTCAAAACAAACACCTATGAGTGGTTACCCGTGTCACTGTGTCATCCACGAATGCCAACCTACCAGGATGAAAATGGACAACATCTGAGTTTCTGTCTCTTCGTTCACACCTCTTACCAATCGAATCTGTGCCTGCGGAGCATTCAACTAGATTTCCCTCTTCACGCACGTGGCGAAGGGTATTTGCAACTCACTCACCCTAGCAACTCACTGGCTAAAGATGTGGTACCAGTGGGGAAGTCTTCGTGGACAAAGCTGGTGGCTAAGGCTTCGTTTCACATTTATGGCAATCCCCAAGCGTTGTGTGAATGTGTGATGTCCAAATGTCCAAACATATTTATTGTATATAATATTTAATGTGTATAAAAGCAAACTATTCAGTCGGTGATACTAAACATCTGGATCTCAAGTAATCCGAATACCAACAATGGTCCGTTACTCCATCGACTGCAACATCAACGTCGGGAAACAACAAGTTGTGCTGATTCTGATCTTGAGGACAAAGCAACTGCTTGGAACTCTGTGACACCGTCACACCAAATCGGAACTGTGACACCCAGTTCCACAAGAACGATACCGGATATCCATCCTCTCCGATTTTCTTGTCTAAGGCCGCCGCTCGACTGGATGGCAGCCTCCGCGGTCCGACATTCGCTCGGCTCGCCGAAGTGTGGCCCGTTTGAACAGACCAGCCATCCACTGGAACAGCCGGAAAGAAGGACTGACCCACGTGAACCTTCTCAAGGGAAAGGCTTTGGGTAGGGAGATCCATGGAGGTTAGGAACTCCTGCTCCACTCCAGAATAGTCAGGTAGAGCTACATTGCACTGATCTTCAGGGGTAGATTTCAGGAGTGGGTGGATTTCAGGTCCACACCAAGCCGCCCTGCGAAACCCACCCCGTCCAGCCTTCACATCTGTCTTGCTGGGGCCTCACGCGCCCAATGTGTCGTCCAAGGTTGTCAATTCCAAGGACTCGTCGAGCTGTGCTGAAAAACTGATATTGCAAATAAGCAATGTGTTTGTCTTGGGCTACCCTTCAATCACCCTCAAACCTGACATGATGACGTACCAGTGGCAACTCTGCATGATTGCATTCGTGGAGTATAGCCAGTATGGCTACCATTATGGCTACTTATACTTCATCTTCATGGCATGGAGGATATCACATTCAACTTGGAGGCTTGGAGGATATGTCCACGCTACATGAAATCTCCACGCTTCACATCGATGTGGTCTGCCCGTGCGGAGCTGCCACAAATCGCTCCGAGCCTTAGGTTGTGTGTGGAGAAGTATTACAATTGACAATAGTCAATTTAAAGAATAAACATGTTTTCATGCACTGTAGGCTCGTAATCTACAGATTTGGAGCATGTCCACCACTCTGACTGTATGTGATGCCGGCGATGCCTATGGTCCGGTTGTTTCTGAAATAGGCTGCACTTCAAAGGTGTTCAGTGCAAAAACAAATCTGTATTCTAATCTTCAATGTGGCACCATGTGCCCAAGAAATACAAAGAAACTGTTGAAAGTGCAACTGTCCGTTTGACGCTTCAGAACGGCGAACCACAGGATCTGTCGTACCGTCGTACCCAAACCTCTTCCAGATGGTACCAGGTACCAACATGGTCCTTCTTCCGACCGGGCGCGGCCGACCGCGGTCGGCCGGCCTCGCGTGAGTTTCTTGGCCGACCTCAGCCATCGATGGGTCGATGGGAAGATTTCCTCCCCCAGAATCCTCAGAATGCCGACATGGCATAAGAGATACCAAAAGAATTCACCTTCAATGAGAAGTACAAAAGGTTTGATGCCAAATCCGCGCCAAAAGGAAGAGTCAACACCTGCATGTTTGTTGTTGGTTGGGGAGGTTGCTAAAGTCATTGTGATTGCTTGTAACATCCATGCCAACATTCAAGTGACAATGATACTATTCTTGATCTTGTCATTTCTGGACATTTCGCCCAAGTGAATTGCTTGGCAACATCTTCCACCTGGTATCGTTTGGTCGATGCCTGTCTTCCGAAGGCAGAAAAAAATGCTCCGAACGACGAGCACTTCCCGAGCTTCCATTGAGCCAAGCTTGTGGGACATGCTGCACAAACAACCGGTTCCCAGGTCTGACACAAGAAAGCTGTCCACGATGGGAATAGATGGAAGGTCTCCTTTTGTTTGCCGGTAGGACAATGCTTCCACGGCATTCTGTGGTGCTGCTAGCCACACCTAAGACCTTTCCCATCCTTTCCCCTCACCGGAGATTAAAAAAAAAAAATCATGTCTAACGCCAGGAAACATTGATCGCACCTGGCCCGTTGCTGCATATCGAAGATGGAAAGAGAGATGCAGTAGGACGCGATGCAGGGGCAACATCTGGTGGTGTCTGGCATGTTTAGCAAGCTAGGTGCTAGGTAGCCTGGGGCACAATATCCTGAATTTGTCCTGTCTCCTAACTCTTCTTGATTGCTCTTCAAAACCACTGCAAGGTTCTATGCTGACGCAGGTTTTGCAACTCTGACTTCAACATACAACCGGCAGCTTGTCCCTACTGAGTTGTCTATTCTGTCCACAACACCAGTCTTACGGGGAAAATAATCCGTGCATTGTCCTCTGCAAACTACTTTGTGCTTATGGTTTTTTTGTTTTATGTTCTTTTGTCGGAATCATGCAAACTCTGGCAGGGGGGAAGGGCCCTTTCTAGGTGCTCTAGCTTCAATCCAGCTGTCCTTGGGATGAAACTTGAAACCAAAGTCTGCAGGGTTTATCCCTAAATATACAAAGATCCTGCTCCAGTAAGAGGCACAGAAAGAAGAGGCGTGCAAAAGGAAGGGGATGGAAAAAGAGGACTAGATGCCATTAAAATTATTGGCTACAAAGGAGAAAGACATGATTCCAATAAATTTGATGGGGTTTATATTATTAGTTATTTGGTTTTTGAAGACACCCAGAGATCGAGTCCTTAAAGAAATAGCAATGACCGAATCAGAACAACTATAATGAACGAGTTGGAAAATCCACCATTGACAAGTTCCTTCATATTCTTGCTAGTGGTGGAATTTCTGCATTCATTCTCATGCCCCATTCACTCTCTTGTCATCAATCGAAATGGGACACCCGTGATAGTACATATATAGTGGCAAATGGGAGTTTCATCATGCCTGGCACATCCAAGCTTGTTCCGCTCCAGAAAATAGTGCCAAACCGAATCGAAGCCGGGACCAATTGCTTCCCAGATAGATGAATGGCAACATAAATTCCCAGATTCCCCAGAAGATACAGCCCTGTGTTGCAGCAGAAATGAGTGTAATAATAACTCGACTCTGCGGCAAAATGCAGCATCACTCCTTCTTGCCTGACCATTTGATTCCAAATGATGCCACCTCTATTTCTAGTTGACGATGACAAACTCTCAAACACACTGTGAACAAATGCGAGTTTTGAAGAATGTGGCGCAAGAAGCCCTTTGGTGATACCTGTTACTCACCCAGCTCAGAGTTCAGGACTGGCGGTATAATTACCCGGGTGTCTGTCCCAACTCGGATGAGAGGCAAAAAACAAACCATCATAAGGTCTCGCTGCATGTGACTGAAGTACAGAGAAACGTGTGCCTACAATTCCTATAGTTGATTCTCTTTGCAAGAAATCATGAAACACGCGCCCCCAGCGTCCATCGTTCCCTTCAGAGTGCATTCCAAGAGCACCCTCCTCCACCGAAGCTCTGTCACCAACTCACCCGCACCTGAAGACTCCTCTCCCGTGGAGGGCTCGAGCCTTGGTCCAACGGAATCACATGAAGTACTTGGTGAAACACCAGTGAACTTGATGGCAAGAGAATATGGGTGTTGCGAATATCCCGTGATCCCCAAAAGATGTTACAGACTCAGAATGCCATAGAACGGCCATATTCAGGCCGTGGCAGACGTGAAATGGCCTTTTATTCCAGTCACATCCGCGCCAGTGTGGGTGCACGGTACCCCTGGGTCACCCGAACGGCTGGTGGGCTTCTCGCCTGGCGAGGTCGAAAGACAACGGTTCAGACCAACGGTTCGGGCCTGGTAGGGCTTGATTTATAGCGATGCCAAGAGGTTGAGACGGTAAACGAGATGATCTTGGGTGCAAGCAGGATCTTCAGCTACACAGTTTTGAATGGTACATCTTCTTTGTGGGACAAATGTGTAATGATATAGGAATGGTTCTTCCAAATTCAGGCTTTTGGATGGATGAAACATATGAAAAGTCAAGCAGTTCACAAGCGAAATAATCAGTACCAGGTGTAGAAGCTTTACAGTCATAAGGTGCTTTCTTGCACCATCAATCGAATGGAGCCTCAATTTGGAGGTTGTCGACTTTTGGAGGGTGCCAAGTTGGGTGCTCAACTATTTTCAACTCAAGGGACTAAGCAATCTGGTCTTTCCCACCTCACCACGGGAAAGCCGAAAACAACTCATGACTGTCAGGACTGTTCAACGTTGCATTCAACCCCTTCTTAAACCCTGTCCCCTGCTTCCCCCTCTGCCTGGTCCGCTCTTCGCGCGTGCAAAGCCACGGGGGCCTCTCGACAAGCGTCAGTCGAGCCATGATGAGTCATGGAAGTAGGGCTGAGACCAAACCCAGATTTGGTTCAGACCTACGACGCTACTAGTAGCTCCTAGTAGCTCCTGGCCTTACTACTAGGAACAAGAAGCTAGGAACAAAGGGCATCGCTACTAGGAGCAAGGGCGCTACTACTATGTGTGAGCTCTGCAGAATCCCAGAGAATCTCCTTCCGCTGCTACAAGCGTCCAAGAGAACACTCTGAATGCATAGAAATGATCTGTGGGTGAACGACTATTGACTATAGGTTCAGAACTTCTCCAAAGCTTTGAAGATTGAACTGTGTTGCCAGTCCCATAGAATAGGTCGTGTTTCAGAACATAGAAAACATGTCACCCAAATTTAAACATATCATATACCAAAGCCCAAAGCCCCTGAAACCACCAAGGTATAGGCATCTCCCCGGCCTTTTTCGCCGCCGAGCCCGATCGGGAGCTGCGTCACCTCACGTAACCCCTGGTGGAGATGCTCCGTGACCGCGACGTAAGCGTCGCCTCGAAGCCTAGTGACGGGTGAAAAAGCCAAAAGGTTGATGGTCCAAAGTTGGTTGTGGCGAGATTGGCTGAATGTTCGCCGGTTGAAGCATGTTTGTTGAAGAATGTTGAAGCCAGTTCCAAGGTTTCTCAGCCCACTCCGAGAGTCCATGATTTCCCAAACTCCCAGAAGGCCTGGACCCCAGCCCATGGTAAAGGAGAAGAGGAGAAACAGATCATTCTCCTCTCACTGGGCATACGGACATCTTCCATGCCGGTGTCCAAGAGGTTCTTCATGTCGCTCAGTTGACCCAACTGAGCGGAGAAGTGCGGAGCTTGCACTGCGCCGATACTCGTGTCAGCTGTGAAGACCTGGTGGAAGGCCATCTACACGTTCAACTCGGGTTTCACTTCAAATCAAAAGGTTGTGTCCGTCTGTATTAGCACCAACTGCGAAGGGGCGGCTACTAGGATATTAACCTCCAAGCAATAATCACAAAATGCCATACTCCGAACGCCAGCCTTGTAGTGCCAAGCACACATGAATTCGGGTCCGGGTCACAGAATTCGTGCTTTCAACCTCGACGATCCAGTTCCCTGGTCACCCGTGGGACAAACAACGGGGCGCCCCGGCGACGCGCGATAAGACCTCGCTGTCTCTGGCCACCACCTCTGGAGGAGCGGATGGAAAAAACAAGAAAAAATTGAACAAAATGGACATGTGTGTGGAAGGCACAAACTACCGATTGAATCTGATTGAACCAGCACCTGGATCTTGAGGAACACCTGCAAATTTGCAATTGATACAGCCCATGTTTAAAGGGCCAAATGGAAAAAAAACATATTGACATGGGCACAAAGCACGGAGCAGGTACCCAAACTCTCTGCTTAAAGGTCAAGACACATATAAAAACTATCTATTATATTATAAAAACTATCTATTATATAACATTATATAACTATATACTAACCCCTTGAACTGTACCTTTATCGTTGTGTTTTCTTCAACCCTCCCAAAAAAGACTTGTGGCCTATTCTTCACACACCCAAACCCCAAAAAGCCGGCGCTCGCCACTCGCTCTTCCCTCGTCTCGCCTCGCTGGAAAGCCTCCGGCACTCGGCGCGCAATTTGCTGCACTCGTCACCTGGTCGCGACGAGGTGACGCCTAAGTAGCTTCTTGTTACTAGTAAGGCACCTGTTACTACTAGCGTGGCACCTTGTTACTAGTAGCTTCTTGTTACTACCAATAGCCATCTGAGACAAACTCAGGTTTGAGGTTACTTGTAGCGATGCCCATGTTACTATAGTAGAGATGCCCTTGTTACTACCAAATAGATCTCTAAGACTCTAAGATTCTCTAAGGACATTCGAAGGACCAAGGTGACCAAGGAAACTGTTCTGTCTGCTCAGATTGCAACATGCCAAAACACACTTCACGTGCGGACTTCGATAGTTCCTCAGTCCTTGCATCCCTTGGCACCACAAAGTGTTCCCCTTACTCTATCCAAGGTTCAACATGGTTGTGAGCTAGATCAAGGTACTTGGCACTTGTAAACCATGTTTTGGCACCAGTCAACTTTGACCTGTGGAACAATCATCTCTTCCAAATGCTGCAGAACTGTTGAAGGAGGACCTATCGGAATCTAGTGACCTGATATTCGTGCTCGTTCTCCACGGGCGGATGTGTGGGAGGCTCGAGCCTACCACAGAAACGGGCCTCGGTGAAAAAACACCGAAACAGCCTACAGCCTACATCGATCTCCGATTCCAACTCACATCGAGTGGCAATGCGTGATGGCAAGACGGATGTGCAGGATTTTCCGCTTCAAAGCGAACCATGAAGAAGTTGGAGCGTGTTTTGGATTCTTTTGGAGATCCAAGAAGCATAACAAAGCATAACAAAGCTACGATAAAAGGGGTTCCTGGCATCGCTACTAGGAGCAAAACAAAGCCCTTCTTGAGTAACCCAAAAAAGTTAGCACGGCTGCACCGTCGGGTCCGACCGGTCCCCTTTGTGCTTCGCGCCCCGACGGACAGACATCACACTCTGTCGCAGGTCATTGATGCTCTGCTCCTTCGAGGGTTTTCCGAAGGGTTTGCGCTGTGCGTTCAAAGGAGTGGGATAGATGGAGTCCGCAAAGCAATCCAACGAAGCTGACTTGGAAATTCAGTATGTCACATCTGTATAGTAATTATAGTAGATACGCGTAGGAAAGTTGTAATGAATTGCGGTTTCCAATAGTTTCCAGTTGTTGATTTGGGGATCATGCACTTCAAGGTGGCTCTGTTGTTTGCTGGATCCAAGTCCAATACCCCGATGTGCATCTATACCCTCCAGTCAGCGGCTTCCCTGGTCCCTGAGTTTAAAAACATTTCAACCGAGACTGTCAACTGGAATGAGAAAAAACAGTACGTTAAAACCAAAAAGCACGGTGCACATGTTTCCTCTCCAGCTGTTGTATCATATCATCCAGGTGTGTGACGTCCTTGTGGTCATGGTGGCTAGTGCCACGTGGACCCTCTCCTCTGGGCGCACAGGGCGAGCCGCGAGCTCTCGAAGCCTGGTAGTCTCGGTTGGTTTTCGCGAGCCGATGTGGATCCCAAAGGCCAAACGGACTGGTGCTTATAAGGAAGCAGGATCCCGCAGGTAGCTCAAAGAAACTTCTCTTGGCGGTTCATTTCCTCGTTCATTCCCTGAATGGAATTGCCGGTGGAGCAGCGAATGAAGGGAAGGAAAAGTAAAATGCTGCCCACTTGGTTCTGACTTGCGCTCCAAAATATCTATTCATATTCCTTTTGGGACTGCATCCACGGGAAAAAATGCAACTATCACTGAAGGAACACTAGGAAACTCAGAGTTCGTTTGTTCCACAGTGACATCCGCCGACCCCACACCGTGGGGTGAGGCGTGACTGTCGATGTTAGCCTTAGCCTTAAGCCTTAGCCTTAGCCTTAGCCTTAGACCTTAGACCTAGTCCTTAGCCTTAGACCTAGACCTTACCTCCTCTACCCCTCCGGACCCTTGTTGGAGTGACGAAATCCGGTCGAATTTCGCCAGGAAAGCGACCTGGATTGTCCAAGAATCTGCCATCCCCAATTGATTTACATCTTGGGGCACCCTCTCGACCCGCGCGGGAAAATAAGCACGGTCCAAAATGGTCCTGGGCTCGAATCCCGGGCTGGTCGCGGCATGGTCCCGGCCAATGCCCTTGTTTTTTTCGTAGATTTTGTCACGTTTTCTGTTGGTTTATGAGATTTTCAAAGGCTTTTCTGGCATTTTCCTAGGAATGCTCTAGGCTTTGTCTAGATTTTGTTATGTTTTCGGCTGGAGGCTTTTCCAAGAATTTTCTAGCACTTCCTCTTGTTTTTAGGTTCCCAGATTTCACCCAAAAATTGGTAACCTTTTGCTAACCTATGGAACTTTCAAAGGCTTTTCTAGCATTTTCCTAGGAATGCTCGATCAATTCAGCCCAAGTCCGGGCGCCGATACTTGTGGCACTTGAATGTACCCTAGACCGATGGTAAATCTGGGAGGTACCCCAAAAGTCGACTTTTTGGGTACCTGCTTTGGTGGTGATGGGTTGGGTCACTGGGAGAAACCGATCGATTCAGCACAAGTCCGGGCGCCGAGTCGACTTTTTGGCTACCTGCTTTGGTGGCAACGGGTTGGGTCGCCGGGAGAAACCGATCTCCTGTGGGGAGAAGGGTTCAGCATCACCGGGCTCATGCAAGCGATGACGTCCGATGGTAAATCTGGGAGGTACCCAAAAAGTCGACTTTTTTGGTACCTGCTTTGGTGGTGATGGGGTAAATCTGGGAGGTACCCGAAAAGTCGACTTTTTGGGTACCTGCTTTGGTCATGATGGGTTGGGTCATCGCGAGAAACCGATCGATTCAGCACATGTCCGGGCGCTGAGGTGACTTTTTGGGTACGTGCTTTGGTGATGATGGGTTGGGTCAGGGTCACCGGGTTCATGCAAGCGATGACGTCCGATGGTAAATCTGGGAGGTACCCAGAAAGTCGACTTTTTGGGTACCTGCTTTGGTGGTGATGGGGTAAATCTGGGAGGTACCCAAAAAGTCGACTTTTTGGGTACCTGCTTTGGTGATGATGGGTTGGGTCATCGCGAGAAACCGATCGATTCAGCAGATGTCCGGGCGCTGAGGTGACTTTTTGGGTACGTGCTTTGGTGATGGGGGGTTGGGTCATCGCGAGAAACCGATCGATTCAACACAAGTCCGGGCGCCGAGTCGACTGTTGGGGCGCTGCTTTGGTGGTAATGGGTTGGGTCGCCGGGAGAAACCGACCTTTTCAGCACAAGTCCGGGCGCCGACACTTGTGGCACTTGATTGTATCCGAGACCATGGGCAGCGCCCTGCGGGCAAGAGCTGACGTCCGATGGTAAATCGGTGCAAGAGATCAGGTATAGTAAACCTGGGAGGTACCCAAAAAGTCGACTTTTTGGGTACCTGCTGTGGTGGTCATGGGTTTGAATTTTTAGGTAATGATATCCTGTGGGGAGAAGGGTTCAGCATCACCGGGCTCATGCAAGCGATGACGTCCGATGGTAAATCTGGGAGGTACCCAAAACGTCGACTTTTCGGGTACCTGCTTTGGTGGTGATGGGTTAGGTCACCGGGAGAAACCGATCGATTCAGCACAAGTCCGGGCGCCGAGTCGACTTTTTGGGTACCTGCTTTGGTGGCAATGGGTTGGGTCGCCGGGAGAAACCGATCGATTCAGCCCAAGTCCGGGCGCCGATACTTGTGGCACTTGAATGTACCCTAGACCGATGGTAAATCTGGGAGGTACCCCAAAAGTCGACTTTTTGGGTACCTGCTTTGGTGGTGATGGGTTGGGTCACCGGGAGAAACCGATCGATTCAGCACAAGTCCGGGCGCCAATACTTGTGGCACTTGAATGTATCCTAGACCATCGGCAGCGCCCTGCGGCCCCACAGGCCGCAGAACCGTGGGAAGCACCCGCCTGGCCCCGCAGCTCCTGGACGACAAAGCGCCCCCAGGATTCCGACAGCAGCGAATGCCTCCGCCTGGGGGCGGGTCCGCCCCTAGCCCACTCCTGCAGCGGCCATGGGCAGCGCCCAAGACACTGCCACCTCCTCCACATTCCAGGCGACGATCCCGCTCCACTGCCAGCGTCCTGCTCCAGCGCGTCCTCAGCCCCACTTGCCGCTGCTGGCGGCTCATATATCCCATCGCCCGAGCTGATGTATATTTCATGGAGGCCACTCTCGCGGCTGAATTGTAGCAGATCTGGACACAGTGCAGCATCGTCTCCTCGGCCGCATCCTCCCAATCCGTGCTGCCTGTTGCGATCGCCTTCTGCACCAGACTGTGTCTAGTCCAGATATCAGCCCCCGTGCCGCGAAACATTTTCGCTCTATGAGCCACCTCCTCCGGCCCCTGCAGCAACCTCAGCGCCGCCTGCCTCCTGCAAGTCACGCCGTGGTCATCAATCACGACCCACTGCTGTCCCGCACACATCTCAGCCTTGTTCTCCTTCACAGCCACCACTTCGGCCCTCAGGCAAGTCTGCCGCACAGTCCCCTTCCCTCCGGCCATGCAACTAATGGGCAGCGCCCTGTCGCTCCACCCGCTTCGGATCTCCCGCGAATCCACTCTTCCAGCTCCGGTGTACCCGATCCTCTGTTGCCGCGCCTGTGCGACAGACCAATGCCCCTCATGCTGCCCTTGCCTCTTCCTGTCTACCTTGCCACCAAGCTCCGAGAACACATAGATTGCCCCGCAAGAGCTCCTATTCCGCCCCGGCTGCAGCGCCGAGCCCTTCTGGCGAGACACGATGCTCCACAAAGCTTTGTCACAAAACATGCCCGTGGTGGTCACGAGCAACACCATCGTGGCCCTTGAATTGTACCCTATACCATGGGCAGCGCCCTGCGCCACCGCATCCACACTCCTCCAGGTCTGCCCGCCGGGGAGCACGAAGCTCTCGCCACCTGCCCTCCAGGACCGGATCCACGGAGTCCTCATGGTCCAGTCCCTTCCCGCGAGCTGCCCCTGGACCATCAGCAGCCATCGCAACCACACTTCTCCAGCCAAAAGTGCTGCCGGTAACTCCCAACTCACGCTCCGCCCGCGCTAGACCCGATCATCGCACCCCGGCGCTCGCATCCCCTAGCTTCACTCCATACTCCACTACACATCCCTTGCGCGCCTCGTCCAGCTCCGGCAGCCGTCGGCTTCCGCCAGCCTGCCAACGCACTGCGCGCCGGCGTTGTCCGCCCACGACCACTACACCGAGCAGTTTTCCGTGGCCTGCATAAGGGGACATACATGGGCAACGCCCTCGCTGGCTGAAGCAACCTAGCGAACACCATGGGCAGCGCCCTTCTCCCCCAGGAAACGCATAACACAGACACCGCCTGCCTCTCACCCGACTCCAGGGGTGCTCCAGGAAACCCTACCCTCCCCACATCCAGGGCACCGTCCTTCCTCCCACCGTGGAACCACCCGCTTCCACACCCTTCCG
>CAXAMN010021795.1:321005-347348 GCA_963970005.1 Durusdinium trenchii | reverse complement strand
CCCCCCCCCCCCCCCCCCCGGCCTACCGCACTGCAGACATTCCGCCACGCGCGCGTGCCACCCGCATGTACATGGCTACGGTCTCTTCCCTCGCTGGCGCGAGAACCTCGCCACCACCTGCCCAAGCTTCCGTTTGCGCTGCTCCGTCCTAGAACCAACACGCCACATGCCGCGGACACGGGCGCCTGACAAGCATGCGAAAATCTTCCCAGGGCACGTTACCACGGGCACTGGCTGGACCTCGTCCAGCGCAAATTCTACACAAAGCCTAGCCCCTTCCTGGGAAAATTCCTGAGCATTGGCCGGGATTAAAAATAAGTTTGTCAATTTTTAGAGCAGATCAGGGCTAAGGCTAACATAGAGCAAGGCTAGCGCTAAGGTTCTATCCCTTGGGGGTCGGCGGCTGCAGGCGGTAGCCTGGTAAATAGTCCAAATGTTTTGAAGATTTGAGTGAACAAATTTGATCGAATCGAAGTCGCCCACCTGTCTGGAGCGGTCACTGAAGTGAGCCAACATGGCGCCCAGCTCTGCGTTCCCTCCAGAGGTCCAACAGAACAAAACAGGTGTTTCCTTCGGACGCATGCGTCTGGCAGCCCAGTCCCAGCTTGCAGATTAAGCGTATGATTTGTTCCTGATTTATCGACAAAACCACTGGGGTCCTTTGTGACTGTGAGGGTTTAACTACCCAAGGTGGAGTCAAATGTTAATCAGAAATAAGATGAAATAAGTGATAATGTGTAGGTGTACAGATCACAAAATGAAGAAGTGGAGGTGTGGTGACTCTAGCAGTGCTAACACCCAAACAATGTTCAAATTGAGCGCCAAAAATGAAACAACATTCAACATACAAGGCTGTATTTGGACAAGGGAAAAACCATTTACAAACTGGTTTGAACCAAAAGTGTTAGGTTTGCATTGGTTGCTCGTTGTCTTCTTAAAAAGGGATGGGCCCATTTGGCAAACCAACAAGCACCGCTGCCGAGCCAGCGCTTTTCGAATTCCACCATGTTCCACCCAGCCCCTAGTCTGAGCACCCCAACTTCAAGTGGATTTCATCCTTTCGAATCCGCTGCCTGAGCCCGGGAGGCACATTGAAGTCAAGAGAAATGATCCTGACACCAAATCGTAAAGATTTGCGCATTACACCAGCGGATATAGTGGGTTCGTAGTTTTCAGGGCTAGAGTGTGCTAGTTGTCGCACGAACAGCACAAGCCCTCAAAGTCGAGGCTTCTTAGGGTTGGGATTTGGCACGCCAACGGATTTGCAGGGCTAAGGTTTAATAGGTTTGAGTCAGAAGCTACATAAGTCATACCAGTCAGCTAGGTGCGGGTTAGGTGCGCTTTGGAGGTGCGGGAACGGGCTCGATTTCAGGTGTGGTGCGCACCAGTGCCCCGTACCAGTTCAACCGCACCCTGACTGCACTCCCTGACTGCACAGTCATCACATCCGCGCCATAAATCTGCGCCCCCGGCACCCTGAAATCTCACATACCTAACAAAGCATTGCTCTTGAATTGAAGTCAGATTTTAGGCTCCTTTGGGTTAGAGTTTGCTAGCGATTAAGCGGCTTGAGCATTCTCGCGTTAAGGGATTCGTAGGTTTCAGGGTTCTTAGATGTTCTTAGGGCTGGTTTTCCAGAGTTCAGGGTTGGGGGTTGGTCTGGTAATTAATATTTGCATATATTCGCTTTGTCTTCCAACTGGCCAGCCGCAAAGGAATGTGTAGTTTTGCTCATGACACCCCTCCCTAAGTAGAGCGGTGCACTTAAACCCATGAATTCCTAATTTGAGTTGACACTGGGGAGAACGCGTGATCACGCAGGTTTACGTATCCATGAAGACCAAAACAAAACTGACATTCAACGGAAAACACTGTGTCGATCCCCTTCCTTTAAGCCGAAAGCGCCCTCCTCCCCACCAACCATTCTCCGCCATTGCTTAGCTGCTCGTGCTTCAACTCCTCTCGTAGCATTGCCAAACCCGACTCCTGCCGTTTCGTCGTGATCAGTTCTCCAGGGCGGGCAGCAGACAGTGGAGTTCTCGCGTAGGGACAAGAGGTATGGGGACGTATACAAGAGGACTACAAGACGTAGTTGACCGAGTATGGAGTGCAAATCTCTTTTACAAGGCTTGCTTGCAAGCGGCTTGCAGTGCTTCTAAGGCTCGCAATTGGTTTATTGATTTGAATCTGGTTGCAGAGGGCGTGTAAGAATTACGGTTAGAGACAAGAAACTCGCCGCCACTGCCCACGTGAAACAGTTTGAAAGCCCGACTACATGGATTCATCCCTAGGTGACATTAGGCAACGGGTGCTCCGGAAATGGATCAATGTGCCAAAACGTGTCCAAATATTTCTAGACAACAAGGCTTCGAGAAAACGCGTTCGTCTCTCCGGGGAGTTGAACTCCCTAGACGACACTCTTTGGTTCACAAAATTTTTCCTTGGTCCCACACGAGACGAAATCCGTCCTGTTTGCTCAAGCTGGTGCTTTGCAGCTTGACGATCTCAAAAAGTTCCTGGCCATGTCAGATGCTCGGGTGGATCTGTTGTACAACTTTTTGATGCTCTCAGGTGCATCTGTCTGCACCGCTGATGGTGCTCACTTCTCGACCCAAGCCGAGGCGGGATCCGACACCCACCACAACCCGACACGTCTGACGGCCTCGACGTTCTTCGAATGCACATCTGCGTCCTGACGCTTGGCCTGGTGGGGATGCAGGCGGCCTGGTTGGGTGGGTTTTCATGAACGTTGCACCCTGCCCGTCAAGCCGGCCTGCCCAATCACATGAAGGAAATCCCATTTTGTGGAAGTGATGCGGACCATGGGGGCAGTCAGCCTTTTTTTTGGTGACACCGTCCTGGTTCTTGAAGAGACTCCCCAGTGCCAATTTCTGGTTTAAGGTAGAACATGAAGCCCTAGGAAAACCAATCTCCTACCAAACTATAGAAACAATTGGCCCCGTTGCATCCTGATGTTGAGCTTCCCCTGAACCTTCCCAACAGAATTTGTGGCCGAAGTCTTGAATGTTAAGAAGAATTCTGCAACAAGGAGCTATTTGGTTGGAGGCCATGGCTATTAGGTTTGAGGCCATCGCTACTAGCAAGGATGCTACTAGGGGCTCCTGGCCTTACTACTAGGAACAAGAAGCTACTAGGGGCTCCTGGCATCGCTACTAGGAGCCAGGACGCTACTCACTTCCTTCGCTTTGTTTGTTCTACGTCCGTTCACAGGCTCTTCGATCTGTGGCTCCCATGGTCCGCGCCTGAAGTACTCCAGATCGATCCGTTTCCAAACGATCCAAGCGAGAACTGAGCTCCTGCAGTACGTGGAAGGTCTTGAAAAGGGGCAGTGAATGGTAGTGGATGGCAGTGGAAGATAGTTATTATATGTTATTATAACTGTAACTGGTGGGGAGAAAAGTTTACCTGGTATGTTGGATGCTGGAGTTGTCGGCTTTCACCACGACTCAAACTCTGTAACCACTTTGTTGTCCAATCAAATAAGGGGTACTGTGATACGGGTCTCGTCGACCCGTCCTAGGTTGACCTGAGAGCCCCCGAACGTAGTTGAGATGTGAACGGAATTGGTGGCAAAATACCTGAAAGTAACTGACACGGTGACACCGTGTAAAACAAGCTTCAATGCTGCCAAGGTCTTTTCTCTGCTTGAGCTCCATCAGCATCTGCCTCCCTCCTTTGAGAGAAGTCTTCCAGCATCTCTGGTCGAGCTTCAATGAACCAAAACAGCTTTTCTGCCCCGATCCAAGTCCCTGAGTACCTGCACCTCCCCGAAATAAATATATGCAAGATTATGCAATAAGTAACTATGGATTGATTTCAGAGAAGACCTGGATCTTGCAACTGAACACCTGGATGGCTTCACGGAAAAATCCAGCGAACTGCCCCCCGACCAGCGAACTGGGTTCCCATCACTCCGACATTTCCGAAAGGTGATGCGATCACAAAACACGGGTGAAAGGCAAGCACGTCATCAGCTTCTTTGCATATTTGGATCATTTTAACTACTACGGATTACTACGGTATCAAATAAACTCCAAAACCTACAGCCACGGCCAAAGAGTCTGCCAGAATTGACCCAAGAAACTGTAGTCAGACTTCTTTTGACCTGACAATCTTCCGGCACCAAGACGTGAATGTATCCAGCGGGCCATTGCAACTCGTCAAGAGGGAACTTGAACATGTATCACACAACAGGGTGGGGGCAAATTCCGTGTTGCTTCTTGGTAAAGCAGCAACACGTAACGTTTCGTACTGGAGAATCTTACCATTGGCCCGATTTTCATGATCACGTATTCTTTCGATCATATGCTCCTACCTTCCCTAGCCCCAAAAGCTTTTGTTCCGTGAACAGCTGGCTTGTAGTTGGCTTGCATCTCACCGATTGAATTAGTGCACATACATCCTTGAGGTCTGGAGCTAAAGAATGAGTGATCCATCGATAGATCCGTGCGGATCACGTCATCTTCTCCGCGGGTTGCACAGATTTGCACAGTGCGGGTCTCGCAAGCTCCACGACAGTCTGTTTCAGCCCGGTTTGGGTGCTTCGGCCAGGTGCTTGGATTTTGACCCATGGGCCACAAGGAGCCCCTAGTAGCGTCCTTGCTCCTAGTAGCGATGCCAGGAGCCCCTAGTAGCTTCTTGTTCCTAGTAGTAAGGCCAGGAGCCCCTAGCAGCGTCCTTGCTCCTAGTTGATCCAGGTGTCTTGATGTGTTTTGTGAGTATGGAGTTCCAAGCTCTGTTCAAGCCAAGGTTTCACTCTGCCACAATGTGGTGGTGGCTCAAAGGTTTATATCTTCCACACATCCTCGAATAGAACAGCTTTAAAGTGTATCAAGATGAATCAAGCGCGAGATGGTTTCCGCAGAAAAGTATGTGCATTTTGAGAGAAGTCTCAATTCTTCGAAGAAACGACGGTGCTTATCTCACTTCTTCACTCCTCCCAGCTCCCCTCAAAAGCCCTGGCAGGACCAGCCGCCTGCCTACATCAAGTCCCCAAGATGGGTCATTCGATGGCAGAAACCACAAAGCATGGACCCGATGACACTGGGTGACCCACGGCAAGAGGTTCTGAGGTTGAGCTGGTGCGCGGAATCTGAACGGACTCATGTCTCATCCATCTCAGGGATCAAAGCATTCTGCAAAGCTTCTTCATACCGAAAGTCGAGAATCGCCTATTCAGCTCCCCTCAACTCACTGTACCGTAATCATCTGGCCATCCTGCACAGACGCGCGGTGCTAGCGACAATTTGTACCGTTCCAACTTCAAATGCCATCTACGGCGCTTTTGAGCAGCTCAGCTCGGGACTTGTGACTCTAATTCCACCTAACTTCCCAGTGGTGGAACAAAAGGCGCCACCCCAAAAGGGATTGAACATGAACCCATTTCCAGATTCCCCAGCGCAAGAAAAACAAGAACTGCCACATGGTTTGCATCGCTTGTTTTGCATGTTTGGTCCAGACCGGTCCCCGAAAGCTCGGTGTTCCGTGGACTGCCCGACTGCCCGCCCATGCCCGCCCTGAAACACGTGCCCACAAACGCTCCAAGAACTTCAACTAGTCAACCAGTGAGTTGTTGAAGTTCATGTTCCAAAAACATCAAATTTGAAAAAAGAAGAACACAAACAAAAGACACTCCCCCTCATACAGGCCGACATTCGGAGCTCCGTCGCATGTGCCTCATGGGCACGGTGGTCCCACTCGCATCCAGCAGCTCCACCTGTGGCGAAGCGGCTCTGACCACCTCGTCCCAAACAACAGTTTCCCACAAACATTGACGTGCTTGAGCCATAGGCCCCCAAAACAACTCAGGCTCGCTCAGGCTCACTCACAGGTTTGAGTCATGTGTCCTTTTTCATTGGGAGGATACAGGTGCTTGACCTGCCGTTTGTCGTGGTTGGTCTCAGTAGCAAGTCCTTGTCCTCCACCCCAAAATCAACCGTGGACTTCCACTTGGTCAGGTCCTCATATCACTTTGTCCCTGTGGACCCATGCTTCTATTGGTGCTCTTTGCCGTGGTACACACAGTTTCAGGGTGGTTTCCTACTTTCACATCGTTGGTCAAGAAACTTGAACAAAGCATCAGCCAAAGCTTCAAGCCGTAGGGCCCTAACGGGCCATATATCTCTATGCCTTGTGTTCTCTACACCAGCGGTCAAGAACCGCCAACAATCCCCGTGATCCACGCGTTTCACAGAGCCTGCTTGTAGCGCAAGGGCCTCTTCGGGATCTCCTGACACACATCAATGGCCGATCTGGCCTACTTAGCAAAAGCCAAGTGAAGCTAAGTAGCATCCACTTAGGATCTTTAAAGTGAGTATATAAAGCTAATGCACCATCCTTTGTCTTTGAGATGATACGTAGAATCTGGCTCAAACATGTGGCTCATACTATATATAACTATATGACAAAAATAGTATATATATATATATATTGAACCCTGTGAACAGTCTTTTTCTGCTGCCACAGGACAGCTCAAGAGAGAACTACAATTGAAAAGAGATGCAACAAGAGCTTTGCAAGAAGTCAACGTATGCAATGGTCTGTAGCACAAACACATGGCCTGTTAAACCAACAAGAGACCGCAAAACACGTTCATCGGCTAGCCACATTCTTGGCATCTCTCGGATCGCCTATTTGCTCTGGATTCATTACATGCCCATGGATATACACAGATACCCCCCTCTTTCTATACCCAGGAGTTCGTCGGAGGGCCTTGTAGGCGAACACAGGGAAGAGCAGCATGGCAAAGAAAATGCCAATCATCAGGCCCTCAGTGTTCTGATGCTGTGTCACACACACTGTGACCACTGTCACACTCAGAGTTTCTCCACAATAGTGGGTGATCCCGTAGATTCTACCTAGATGGATTGGGAAGCTCTCCTGCAGTTTGGAGGCAGTGAGGGAACCAACACATTGCTTTAGGATGGCCGAGCTTGCCGACCATCCTGGGACCAACGACCTCGGAGTCTCGCCGAGTCACAAAGACGAGCAGCAGCCACATCCACGGCGCAGTCTCCGAATCACTCAACGCCTGAGGACCATCGCACTGGGGATGAGTTCGCAATGTTTGGGATGAGTTGTTTCTTGTCTCCAACTCGAATTTCTGCTAACGATACGTCATTCCAAGTGATCTTTTCTCGAACCCTCACTGCCACGCACTTTTGGGATTGCTAAACTCACAAACGGCAGGTCTGCTGGCAAAAAGGATCAAGCTGGGCATTTTCGATGTGGAATAACAGCAGAATCTCTTGCACAAACGCAGGGTTAGTTTTGGCGATGAGGTCATAAGCCGTGCGTTCGGGCATCATCACTTCATTCACCAGAGGTTGAAGAGTGAAGCTCGCGCTTTTGCACATGTATCAGATACCACTCTTTGGCAGTCCTGGTGTCCATGTGGTATCCATTACAAAAGCAATGGGTCTTGGTGGACCTTGTTGGCTTCTAAACCTCTTTGAGAGTCCAAGACATTCCTCAAGACTTTATATGACTTTATTCAGTTATCTATGTACTTTCATCTGTTGAATTCTGAGCATATCTTCGCCATACTTTGTTTCTCTATCCGTTTTTCTGCAAAAAAAGTTGTGTTTCCCATCCTTGAAAGCCACCCTTTTCCTCGCCCACTCCGCCTCCCCGAACTTCTCCAAGCGCTCCCGAGAGAGCACTGCACTCTGTGGCACCTCATGCGGGTCCCCCGTCAACACGTCGATTTCAGGATCGGGTTCGCCCAAAATATGTGCTATAGAACCATAAAAAGCTCCACTTGGACAAGAAAACCAAGGCAAATTCCGGGCTCGTTCTCTTCAAGGAGTTCGATGATATTCGATCAACAATTATACATTTACACACTGGCAGCAGATCACTATTCCAACTCTGTTTTCACATCTGTTTTTCTGGCCTTCCGAAACGACTTGGATTCGACCGTCAACGGCCCCGGCGAAAACACCGCCTCCAAGGGCTTGGGCGTCACCACTTCGGGCGCATGCAGCGCCTCGGAGACCGAAGGCCAAGCAACTGCGTTGTTCTCCAAAGAAGAGACCTGCAGGATTATAGACAATGATTCCTTGAGAACTATATGAAAAGAATGACCTAAAATTGAAGCAAGAAGTACTTTCAAACAAGAAATAGGAAATGATTCTTTCAGTATTTCATGTCGGTTGCTTTCAGACCACTTTTTCAAGTCGAAAAGATGCAGAGAGCTCAATCAAAGTTGAATGAGTTCCTTGAGTGCGAGAATCACGTCTCGCGCATCAACCAGAACTATGTCTCATGTATTCTGCCTACTGAGGACCCCTAAAATTTCACTTCAGCACATCCAAAGGCATCTGTACTTTCGGTGATATCAGCAAACCCAGCTGATGAGGTTCATCCTCAACATGCAGGGTCTATGTGATACAGTGGATATCCCCAGTACAAGGTGAATCAGGGTTACCTCCTTCAACCACAGGAGGACTACCTCTGTCGGAGTCCATCTTGGGATATTAACTCACAAACCTAGCCTCTTCAGTCCCCCAGTCTAATCCAGCGGGATTGAAAGTGACACTTCCAACAGGCATTGCTTAAAGTGTTAAAGCCTTCTAGAGCCCAACTCAAGATCTGAAATCCTCTGAAGAGATCTTTTGCAGAGTTTAGTTTAGTTCTGAATCATTTCAAATAGATCCGCAACACATCCATATATGCAGCCGGCTTTAACTTCAGCCCCCGACAGCCCTAGGATCACATCAAGCAAAGAAAATAACGCACCCAACTTAGCCAATTAATAGATTTCTGAGTTGTCACTATCGCCCGATCAGACCTTCTTGTAAGGGTACAAGTACCATTCTCCATTCACAACATACTTCTGTGCGATACTAGTAGACTAGTGCCTCCTGACCCCCCTTGGCTACTAAAAAAAGGACACACGAAAATGAAGTCGCCATCGCGGCCGTGGCACAGCGGCCGGCAAGGCCCCGCATTTCTGAAGGTTCCACTGCTGGGTGCAGTTCAGGAAGCAGACCTCCGAAACCTGCGGACCGTGAAGGTTTGTGCAGGGTCGGAGGTGGATTCCTCTTGGGTCGATTGATCTGCCAGGGGCATCTCATGGCCATTGTGCTGCCAGCAGAGGCAGCAAACATCATGATGTGCTTGGTCTTGAATGGTTCACAACAGTGCTAGGCGGCTTTAAAGTCACTATGCCTAGGCGCTGTCACTAGTCGGAAGATCAGGAGTGTTCAGGAGTGTACACTCAGGGCCAATGAGCGGATGTAACGTCATTTCAAGACCTAACAAGTCTGCAGGAAAGGGGGGGGTGCAAAAACGGCCTTGGGTTTCCAAACAAGACGACAGGCGGCATCTGTTTCTGGGAGGGAAACAGGAAGGCAGTTTGGGCAGTTCACACGATTCTAGTGGTTTCCAGGCAGTGGTCATCCACCAGTCAACAGCGGGAGCTGACTCTTGAAGATCTGTCTATTGGATGTGAATCTGCTGGTGTTGAACAACACAAATACTTACTAGCAAACTGGGTGTTGACTCCAAGCCTGACCATCATTGTACTGTTGGTGAGGTTGAGATAGACCCAAGCTTCAACTCGAATGGAGCGAACGGTTGAGACTGATTGTCGTTGAGACGAGTGTGTTGCTCCTAGTAGCGATGCCCTGTGCTCCTAGTAGCGTTCTTGTTCCTAGTAAGGCCAGGAGCCCCTAGTAGCGTCCTTGCTCCTAGTAGGTCTCACCCACCGCTCCCCACGAGCCAAACGTGTCTTGCCTGGACTTCAACCTCCACGGGCATGCTGGGCACCTGCCGTAAACAGTGAACAGCAAGGACCGAAGCATAGCCCTGCTCTCTTCAGTGGATGAACATCAACACATCACCAACCTGCATAGCCCTGCTCTCCTTTATGTTGCCAATAAATGGCCTTCGTAGATTTGTTTGATGCTCTTTATGTGGGGCTTCGAGATGTTTGTTGTGTGTCTTCCGTGCTTTACATTCTCCGACTTCTTGATGTGGTTGGACATTCAGCAGCCTGGAGTGTCTCCCAAACAAAAACGGCGTTTGCTTGCAAAAATAGCCATGTAACATTCAATTGTAGACGAAACGATATTTCCTACCACCCAGCTCACCCAGCTCACCCTTGCACCGGAACGGATTCCGCCGCGGCCCGAACCTTCTTAGGTGCTAGGAGTTTTCGGATTTCCATCAGCAAAGGCCATTCCTCCTCAGCAATGCCTGCCGAAGTGCGAAGCGAAGAGGATTCAATGTTCGGTTCCACCTGATTCGTCATACCGGTAGGTGACTTAGTATGGTATGTCCAATGATTCTCCCAGCAACGCGCAGAAAGCAAGAGCAAGTTGGGCTGTTCACAATGAACCTTCACGCCTTGAGTGAACAATGTTGAGACCTTGTGTTCCTGCACGCTTCATCAGCTGTTCTGAGAAGTGAAGTAGCCGTGCTATATAACTCGCTACTAGTAGCAAAGGGTATCGCTACTAGTAGCTCCTGGCCATAGTACTAGTAACAAGAAGCTACTAGGAACAAAGGGCATACCTACTAGTAGCAAGACAATTATATAACTATCATATATCTGGATCTTCGGCCGCTGTCCGGCCAGGTGCACGCCCAAGCATGATGATGAACTGAGCGCGGTTCGGACGTGTTCCACGGGTTGCCTGCCCTTCCACCTCAAGCACAACTTGTTCGGAAAGGCCCGTGTGCGACAAGCTTCGAGCGTGTCATTGATGAGCGGCCATACCGCTGTGCCACTCACTGTCGGCTGATGCATCATCCAAAGCTCTCAGAATGTCATTCAATCGGTCAGTCCATGCCCATCTGTGTGTCAATCCCTAACAATTCACAAGGTCCATGACGGTGTGTCCATGTCCATGTATGTGTTCCCAACAAGAAATTCACACCATCTCTGTCTGATGCGTCAGCACTGCAAGACTTATTACTTGTGATCTCGCGCGATGGAGCATGGGGACGGTCGGCATGCTCTTGATTGATTGCAAGACCACGCCAATAATATCTGTTGGACTTCCGGCATACACAGACAAAGAGCAACAGCCCTCCAATGCGTTGCCTCACGTCGGCATCTGTACGTGCAAGCAGCACCACTTGTCGGCACTTTCGGATTGCAACAGCATGACATGCTCAGTGTGATGACACCTTGCAGAGTTGCAGGGGCAGGCACCTGTCTCGGTCGGTCACCACAGAAACAGCCAAAAGTGCATCCAAGCACAAAAAAAGGCCATGAGTAGCTTCTTCCTCGCGACGGTGTAATTGAAGAACCCATGGAATGCTGGTGACTTTAAAAAAGAAAGTGCCCATACTGGCAGAAAAAAAAAGGGAATCAAGCCATACACCCAAAAGGACAGTGAAATGAGAGGTGCCCTCCATTAGCCCTGTTTTAAGATTACCGTACAGCATCCCAAATGACCCTCAACAAAGCTCAAGTGCTTTGGCCCGGGAGGCAGGGACAAAGACTCCAGAGCGACAGAAAGACAACTGGACAAAAGGCTATCTGCACTTCGCAACGAATTGCTTTCAAGACTAACAAGCACGGGCAGGACTAAAGCTTGTGAATCCCTGCTGTTCAAGTTCTTTGGTAAACTTTAGGAAGCCCAACCAACTGGATCAACTATGTAGGGGATGTATCTGCTCTACTGTATACTCCCCATACTAATTACATCTCAATCGAGGCATGTTCGGTGTTGCCAGTATAATTAGATGAATTCATGTCCAGTTCAATCATAAACGCCACCATAAAGCACCTGATTCCTGCATCTGGACAGTGGACAACACCACAGCGCGTTCTTGCGACCGTTCGTACCGTTTGTGCCCGCGCCTAGTCCGTTCTGGGCCGTGAACCAATGGAGGTTCTCAAAGCATGCGGAGCGTGCATTGGTGTGGAGCAGGCCTGCGGTGACACAGCAAAGAGTGGAGAAAAAGACACGTAGGGTCAGGAGCGAAACTGGAAAGCTCCGGGTTAAAATGGTCAGAGGAAGCTTTGCATAACCTTATTGAGTCTTGCTGCCTCCAAATCGTTGAGTTGCCAGAGTCAGCACCTCAACCAACCAACCAACCACCCCCAAAACACCAGCGACCCCGTTCACTCTCCAACCTCGCGCCTTCGGCCAGGGCGGCGTTGAACGCGGTGAGGTCCAAGGTCTCTCGAATCGACGTGACTGAGACGCTGGAGTGTCCTGAGACTTTGTTGAAAGTGTCTGAAGGACACCTGGGAAGGTGGAACGAACGGGATGGGTCGCACCTGGAGACCGACTATGAGACTTTATGTCTAAAGGAATCAGTCTGCAGTGGAGGAAGAACTTCCTCGGAGAATGTCGACTTGGCATGGTTGAGGTGGACCGACATGACATACACTTATTGGCATGGGGTCTCCTTGGTGGGCTTTGGCCATTCTCACGCAGATTGCATGAGTCACTAGTCACTAGATTGACTTTGGGACACTGCAAAAGCATGTTGCTCGTGGTGTTGCGTTGCCCCATTTCCATTGACTGAATTCTATCGCATGTCCAGCGGCACCACATCAGAGTCGGATGGGCTTTGTAGACTGACTTGACTAGACCAACTGAGGTGAGAGCAAGTCCCAATGCGGCCAGTCTAGAGATAACGATTCCATGCATCGACCGTTTGAGTGGTTCACCATCAGAATAAAGGAACCAAAATGTTACACATATTGTTCATCACTTGAGATTGCTGTCCACCCGAGACCCGGTGGTAGTTTGCCCCACCGTGCCATGCTTCGATCCGCTCCTCATGACCGATCTGACCTCTGTTGGCTCTGTTGGCTTCCATCTATAGTATAGACTTCGAGCAACTTTATTTCGGCACAAGGAAGCTTTGGACGCTTCAAGGTGAACTGAACCCAATCATTCGTGCATTGAACTCGGGGCTAACCAAAAGAAAAACGATTGGGCCGTTGACAAACCCCGTGTGCCTCAAATCTATGCTGAACCTGATGGCCAGGTTTCCTCAATCTTACCCCTGACCTTGGTACCAGTTTGATCTACTCCGGGATCATTACAGGGTGACACCCCCAAAACCATCGATTTCGGTGATCCCCTTCCTTCTGAAACACAAGGCCGTCTTTCCCTCACCCAAGCTATCTCTTCCACTTCACCCAGGCTCCTACTGCTGCCGCAGCCTGGCCGGACAAAGGGTGTTTCAGAGGGAAACAAGTGCCCCACGTGCCAAACCAGAATCCACACAACGCCAGAAGACCCATGGATCTTAATCTTGTTCTAAACTGGGAGAGGGTCACTGACTGATTCATTTCGAGTAAGATATATATAATTGTATGATGTCCAGACCTGGAAAGACTGCATGACTGACAATTGATTCAAACACCCTCTCTTCTCGAGCATTTCTTTGGACTTCTGGGGCGAATGCTCTCCAGGATCAGGACTCGTGTCGTCTCAGGCAAAAGACGTGAGAAAATCTTGCCGGCTGAGGCTGCAAACTGCCACCTCCATTGGCTTGACGCTTGCCCCAACCCAAAGGCACCTTTCGCAACTAGTGACACATGGCTTTCACCATGACGCACGTCGTTGGAACAGGGCAGACGACTCCGGTGGAACCGACGACGTCCGGCTTTCACCGTCCGCAACAGCGCCAGCTGCCTTGGAGCAAAGGTCAGTGCCCGCGGAGACGGCACAAATCCATTGGACCAGCTTCATTCCTCGGATGCGAAGCTGGGTGTGATGGGACCATATGCCTCCACTGGACATCAAAGCTGTGGAGGGAAGAGGCTACAAAAACCTCCTTTTTTTCAAGAAATGAAACAATAATGGAAAGCTTAAGAATGATCAACTTCAGTTTGTCTCTTCCTTTTCTTGCTCTTCTGTAATTATGGAAGCGTCTTCCGTTGTGTTCCTGAAGTGATCTTGTGGCCACATACAAAGTTGTTGCATGTGTTTTTCCACAAACAATACGAATATCGACTAAATGAAAATATATCCCATGTGAGAATTTGTGATGTTTGTCCCAAGAACTGTGAAGCTTTTCTGAGCAATCAAAGGATCGCGAATGCAAGCTGGCCACTGCTCCATCACATTGATATGGGATTACAGGAAATTTGGTTTGCACTTCAATGAATTGACTTGAGAATATAGTCACACATCCCCATTGTGAGCCAAAATCCATCTTCATGGCGAACTGCGTGTTTGACCCCTTAAGCTGTACAGATGAACATCCAAACAAACATGAAGCCAACACTATGTCACTATGATATGTTATCATAGCCTTTCTGCTCTTTGTGGTACTTTGCTCATCCTTCCGTGACCTGTGCCGCTTCCCCACCCGGTGCCCGGTGCAGCAAGCGTCCACCCTTCTGTGGTCGGAGCATCACGATTACCGCAGCTTTCCCTGACGGGTGAGGTCTAGGTTGTGTGGCTGTGAAAGAAGAAAGCCACATGGAACCCAAAAAAGGCGGATTGGTTGATTTGCGTTTGGTTGTGGTTTGCTGGCTAAGTTAGTGATTTTGTTGGGTTGTTTTTTTGTTTAGTCCGCTTTGCTGCTCCTTACAAAAAGAGAGATGTCTAACCCTTGTTTTGAGCCATGTGTGGATCTCTGGTGGGAAATACCATCGACTAAGTCAGACAGGCCTATCAACCAGGGATGACCCTGGAAACAAGGCTGCGGCCGCACAAAAAAAAAATAATAAGCGCCAGGGACCTACACGCTGTCGGTTCTTCAAAGACCCACAGGGCATTAGAAAACAATCACCTTCTTCATCCTTCTTCCACTCCCTTTACTTTGGTGATTCTGTTGGCCAATGGACTCAACTGAGACCGAGAACTTTGATGCTCTGAGATCTGGGTCCCAGTTGATCAACCATCCGCACCCCCGCCCCACACCCCGCCGTCACACTCTTCGAACTGGAGCCGCATCGTTGGCTCGGTGGTCCCCACCGCCAAGCCCGTCAAGAGGCACTGCGTATGACCTGAACTGGGCTGGAGGGGAGTGGAACCAAGGTTGGGGACCATCTTATCAGTGCTTTTGGGCGTCTAGATGGTCCAAGTGTGGTCATGTTGCGAATCAAAAAGAAGGAAGCAGTGGGGCACAGAATTTTAAGGGTCCAAAGTCCAGAGTACTGTTGTTAAAAACCTCATCTGGACTCTCCAGTTGATTCCATCTAGATTCCGGTGTCGCCATGCACAACTTCACTTGTTCAGCAATCTCATGATATTGGGATTCTTTATCGGGCCCAGATGGTCCCGCTGGCACCAAAAAGAGTAAGATCAATCTTCAACTAGTATACTGTATGGGGGTGATGATCCACCACTCTATTTGGGGTGCTTCCAGTCAATCCTTTTGGGTCTTCGGTTGACCTCCCACGACGCCCCGCCAAATCCGCTCACCAGCCTGTGTTAATCGAGATCTCTGCCGACTCAGTGGTTGCCTCAACGCGTGCAAAAAAGATGCCCTTGTTACTAGTAGCTTCTTGTTACTAGTAGCGATGGCCTCCAACCTACTTGCTATGGCCTCCACCTAATAGTGCCTCCACCTATTAGTGTCCTAATACTCTAGAAACTACTCTAGAACTGTCTTGGGTCCAATAGAACTTGACATTGTCACAGAGCAGCACGCATATCAATAGAGATCTATAGAACATCGGTCCCACGAGCAATCAACAAACTGGAGCAACAAAATAGGAGCACATTCTGGTTCGCATGTTGAAACAGGAGTCACGTTCTCCATCTATCTGATTTGGAGATCGTTGCAAATACTTTACTATACTCAAAGCACCATGAGCCCCCTGGTGTCTTAGATCCAGCTCCCAAACATAAGAAAATAAATTCGCAATTCCTGTTTCTTTTTTGGGGGGGTGGTTGTTCGGTCAGTCTTTCGTTTTGACAGGTTCATCACTCATAACCCATAGAGACGCCAAGTGCACTGCAATGAGAATCAGGATTTTCATGTTCCGGATCTCTCTCTCTCTCTACTGTATTAACCTCATTCCACCGGGGGGATGTCGTTGTTCTGCCTGGGCGGTTACGGAGGTTCCGATGAGGACCTTGGCGCTTCGGAGCCTGCAGCCCAAGTGCCAGCCATTCCCCTCCATCATTCCCAGGCTTCTGCCATTCAAAGAAGGACGACCTGAGTTCAGAACCAAAACCCAGCTGCTGCTTTGATATCATCAGTCTGGTTTCAGTTCCGGGTAGTTCAATGGTTTTCATAATATAGCTGGAAGTGACAAACAATTGCATCACCGCTAGGGATGATGGAGGTTGCACTACTGTAGTGCTTTATTGACACCTTATTAATAATGATAATGAGTATTCTTATGTCTACGCCCTTTCAGCCACCTAATTGCCTTTATTGCTTCATCCCCATTGCGCATTGGATGGTGGTGATGGTGCTGCTTGTAGAGGCCTGATTTCCAAATGGATCTGGATATGCTCACGTTGGGCCAAGCCCCGCTGGACAAAGACATCTGTCCTCCAAGGAGCTCAATCTTTCCGCAAAGGCCGTGCAAATGCACCTGCACGGAAAGTTGGATCCAGGGACGTGGCGAAAAAACACTCCAGGCGCCAGGAAACAGATAGAAGTGTCATCTCCTCAAACCAAAGTTGCGTATAGTGAACAACACAGGACGTTTATATTTTAACAGCAGGTGCTAGGGGTAAGTAATTCCCCTGTGCATGGTGCTAGGGCGATCTTTATTCCCTCAGCAGGAGGCTACCGCCAAATTCGAAAGAACAAACACAATCACCATTCATTTGGTGAACCAATAGATGATTTCATACTGCATACTGAAAATCAAGCTCTACCACCTAACCTTCTCACTGGGCTAGTGCCTGAGATGTCATACTGTAATAAGTTGCGTATTGTAATAGTGGTGGCAAAACCCATGCCCGCCACTTCCCAAAATTGATGGTGAGTCATTGGAAAGATGGGCCCGACGTCCTTGAACAGCTCATCTGATGGGTCCAAATGAATCAGTAGCATCAGAAGACAGAAAAACCTGTTTGTCACACGTCTTTGTCCAGAGAGTTGGAGATGCTGTGTGAAAGGTTCAAAGACACTGCACAACAAACGCCACGGACTTGGTGATCTTCAACTCCCTGTTACATGCGACTTCACACCTGCAGATGATCCCAAAAAAGATCGACCAAAAGTGGCCACAAAGGGTATGGATATGGTAACCTCTACTGTCACCTTCACTACTTGGGGCCTTGATTCTCAAGTCCTCCCTTTCCAGGACATCTTCCAGGTATCTTTGCAGAACCCTTGCTTGCAGGTCGGACCAGCCCCAAAAAAACCATCACCCCGTGATAAAATACCCCACCAATCCGCCTGTTCCTTCGCCAGGGGTTCACCGTGTTTTGCCCCCGCAGCTTCACCCGACACCGAAACGACGACAGGACCGAAGAGACGGTGCCAGTGCCGCCACGCCGTCGGCAACCACGCCTCTTCGTCCACCGGTGCCGGGCGCAAGTTCTCGAGGCTCAAGTCCAGCGAACTGGGCAGCGAACGGCGTCGGGCATGAGAAGATCATCCGAAGAAAAGCTGACGGGAAAGTCCAGCTTTGGAAGAGAAGATGGCTGACCTAGCAAAAAAAAACTTGCTGTCCATTCTCGAGGCCCTCTGTCTCCACCTTTCTCAGTAAGTCAAGCAATTCTTGCTTGGGGCCATCTGCATTTGAGGGACGAAAGCTGACATACCATGACCTCTAAATGGGCAGAAAAGTGGCTCCAGGGGATAGGAGGATTCTCTCATGAATACAAATGTTTATAGACTATGCAAAGTCACCTGGATCCTTTTCCGTGCTATTCTACAGATATATAGTCTACCCAAAAAAGACATGAAGCGAAAAAACCACGACCCTTTCCGGGGCAGCTGTAGGGGAGGACAAATCAGGGGATGGAGGAAGTCAGCAATTCAGGCTGAGCCATTTGTGTATTCATTCATTTTCCAGAGTTATGGCCCAAAGGAACACACAG
Source organism: Durusdinium trenchii (assembly GCA_963970005.1). Classification (NCBI taxonomy): domain Eukaryota; class Dinophyceae; order Suessiales; family Symbiodiniaceae; genus Durusdinium; species Durusdinium trenchii. The sequence goes on along the minus strand of CAXAMN010021795.1, from coordinate 329,391 downwards.
ACTCTGTCAGACTGACTCAAACAAACAAAATGAACGGCACTGGACAAACAAACAACCAAATGAAACAAACAAAACATGGCAGGACTAAAGTTGTGGATTGACTGAGCAAGTCAACACACCAGGTCACCACTCCTTAATGACCACCACCACAGAAGGTTAGTGAAACATCAGAAACAAACTAACAAAGGCAGGAGTTAGTTAGGTATTCAAAGATAACAAATAAACTATTTATTTTGAGATGTCAACTCATGATGACCCTCGGCCATGGTTGGGATTCTGGCCTGAGAATGCAAGCAGCCCTAGCATTAGACTGGTGGTTTTCGATGCAGAGCGTGTTTTTTGGCTGGCAGCTCCTGTGAAACAAGTTTTGTGGCCCGGCCAAACACGGAGGCTTGTTGACAAAAATTAGTGAAAAAACTTTTGAATATTCACTCAGTCACTCACTCTATGCGGTTTTGAAATGGTTTCAAACCTTCTCACCTGTCACCCTCTGTCACTTTCAGTGACTAGTGCCAACTTGTGCCAACTTCGAGGAAATTGATGAAGATTCTGCAGGAACGGAAGGAGTTACTATCTGACGTGTTCCGCATGGTCTGGGGCAATCGGCCGATGCCGAATGTTTGCTACGGGCAAGATGGAGGTAAGCATGGTGGCTCAGAGCGTCGTGATACCTTTGTTTCCAATGAAGAGCTGAAGTGGATGAAGTATTCTCACATGGAGACAACGCTCTTGATCTGCTTGATCATCACGTGCATGCTTCAGCAGTCAAATGAGGACAGAGCACACAAGAGAAAGTTCACGGCCGCTTGTCTCCTCCGTGATTTCATCAACACCGTGAAGAATCTCCCACAATCTTTTTCGGCTGTTGTGATAGACGGTGAGGCCTTGCCGATTGTGGATGGGAGCATTCGTCAGCTGGAATCTTCTGCCTTGACACGTGTTGATGCATGGCCTGAGTTCTTGTCTTGGTGGAATGGTGTCCGGCTGGATCAGATTCATTTGCCTTCCAAAGTGATCACCAACCCAGTGACTTAGTCTTGGCATTCATCAATGGTTCACTCAGTCAGTGTGAGTCGCAGTTGTGGAATGATTTCATGGTGTGGAATGATTCCATGGCATTTGTTGAATGACCCATTCACCTCAGCTCAGGTGGAGACAGCATCATTGGGAGAAGTGGCTGCCGCCATGTTCTTGCAAGCTGCTAGCTTGGGAAGTGCTGAGCTATCAACAGCTGGGTGTGAGATAGTCAGTCAGTGGGTACGAGCCATAGTCCCGAATGTCAAGAACATTGCAAGCCAGAAACCACCAGAGCCGAAATCAGAACGGGATTTAGCTCAGCATGGGTACTACGACTGGGTTCTGACAGAGATGAGAGAGGCCAGGCCTGAATGACTGACTGATTGGCAGCACAGTCACAGGGCCGGCTTTCATGCAACCATTGCAACGGTATGAATGAGATGCTTTGGATTAATCGATCAAAAACCTGAGCAAATGTTGGATGAACCAATGATGGTTGTGAATAGTATCAATGATGGGAAAGCTCAACTTTAAGCTGATGAATATATAATGTTTGACATTCTGATGCCGCTGGCAGGGCAAATCCACCACAGTTGAGAACCTGCTGAATCACAATGACCGTCGTGCTCACAACTTTTACAAGGCTTGATTCATTCAATTCAGTTGCACTGGACATTTTGGGAGCTGTCAGTTGTATTGTCGCATGTATATATATACTGTATATATATGTATACGCAAAGACTAGACTCAGTCATTTCAACTCGGTGATGATTCTCTGATGCGGTAAGCGGATGCGGTAAACGTAACGTGGTCACATTGGTCTACCTGCCAGGCGTTTACCACTGCCTACAACACCATTGCCAAGCAGATCATGTCAAGCGCTACTGTGGTCCAGGCAGGCAGAGGGCAAATTGACATATGTTGCCAAATGAAACTGTCTTGTTCAAAACAATAAAGACATGCCGTGCCAATTAAAGACCTGCAGGCAGGCAACCAAATATGTGATGAATATTGTGTTCAGCCATGACTTCTGTCAGGTGCTGTGGGATGCTGGCTTAGTGGGTGGTGGCATGAAGTGCGACCTCTTCACAGTGATTGACGTTGCCAGACAAATTGGCGTTGTGCCAAACCCACAGGTGCGCACTTCCTTTTACAGTAGTTCTCCAGCACATTCTTCATGTGTTTGTTGGGTGGCGGTGAAGTGAAGCGAAACGTGTTGGGACTTGTGACTTAAGTTCAGCTGAGAAGCAGATCAAGCCACAAGTCAAGTCAAAGCAAACAAAAAAAAACACACAAACACACGCTAACTAGAATGCGATTACCAACATTTATTGCTTGTACATTTACCTTGTGCAGAGTTGTAACAATAAACAATGTAACCAATCGACTTATGGCATGGTGCTGCTGCTAATAACATTACATAGATTTGTTCAACTGACTGACTGACGTGACTGAGTCTGGATCCCAGACCGACTGTCATTGCAATGGAACAGAGTGCCAGACCCACTGCTCCCACTGAATGCAGCCCTGGGTTCACTGCCACATTTATGTGGCACTTTGTTGTGATCAATACTTTGGTCAGCCTACTCGGGGTTGCGCACTTGAAGGCCCGGGCAGACAGACGACAAACAAACAGGCCAGACAAACTCTGAAGTGACAGGAATCCATTGTACCAGACCTGGACGATTCATATCACACTTCACTGAATGAAAGTCTCTCATGTGAAGTGGCTTGAGTTTAGATTTGGTTGGTGAGAATCACTGAATATCATGTAAATGTCTGTCTGTGTCAGGAATCAGCGCTGATCAAAGCAACTTTGGCATCGGCGCATTGCGCTGGCATTGGACCGGATAAACTTGTAATTGAGTCTTTCTTGAAGCCTGCTTTGCAACAACACGGGTTGACCAGCAGCATCCGACACCATTGGTCAGTAGCACTTTGATCTTGGTTCAGGGAACCTTTTTAGTACCGTTTAACCGTCCTGTTAGCATTTCAGAGTGAGCTAGACTTGCTCACTCTCTGAGCTTCTGTCAGGACAGTGACTCTGGATGTCGGTTTGTCTTGGAGGCATCATGCGCAGTATCAGGAGATCAGGACTCACATGTTGGAGCAGATGTGCTTGACCATTTTGGAATGAAGATGTCACACCTGAGTGGGTGGACATTGTTAAAAATGATTGGCAATATTTTCACAGCACCACCACTGCCAATGATGTACTGCAGTGTTCACAAGACCTGGTGTTTCTTCAAGCCTTGCGATCTGGACACCTCTGGTTTTCCGTGTGTGGACTTTAGTCCAGCTGGCAGCCAACGGGGAATATACGGTGGCTCATTTCCAGTGCTCCTGTGTCTGCTAGCCTGGCATAGATGTTGCCGGACCAGGTTAGTATTTTTGGAGAACGTTCAGCAATTCCCGACTCAGGTCCTGCACTGTCTAATGCAGGATATGTATGATATACATGAATTCAAACTCGGACCTGAATCTTCTGGATGCGAGCATCTATCTCGACCACGTGTGTTCATCATGCTTCTTCTTCGAGGTCAGGTCAAATATATAAATAAATTATGTTGTTTGAAGAGACTGACTGACGCAAACAAACGCTATTAAATATTGTGCGTTTTGATTACGGCAGTTGGCAGGCATTTATTTGACATTTGACTCAACCCGTTGAATCGTCATGGTCTTTCTGTCAGGCGCTGCAAAGCTGACCCACAACGTGAACACGGTTCTACAACTGGTGTCCAATCAAGTCATTGCAGCACGGCGCTTGGCACAAGGAGATTTGAAGCCGAGAGATCTGCTTTGCGCGTCCCCCATGGATGTCAGAGATGCAGAAGCAAACTTGGCGCAGGCCATTTATTTATCAACTGGGGTTGGCACATGGGCTATCCTGTATCTAGTACCTTGATTGGTGACAATCAATCTTTTGAGGCTCTACTATTATGAACAACATTGCATTGGCACTAGTTGTAATGTATTACTAGTTGAAGCTTACTGCGAATGAATTTTGCCGTCTGTCTCAGTGACTGTGGACTGACAGTTGTATTTCTCCGATTCGGTGTGAGAGTCAATGTGGGCATGTGTTGCTGTGAGGCCCGTGGAATACGACTGCGAGCAGTTCAGCCTGGCAAATTGTTTAATTCCTTCTACTATCTTCTTTTGGAGACTGAGAAACAGCGTTTAAACACATATTCCAAGATGTGGCACAAGAGATACGGTGTACCCGCCCATCAGGATATTGATTGCTTTGTGCATTTGGGTGACAACCCTGAGAGGTTTTGCTGTTGGACTGGCAGTGGTAAGTTTCCTGTGCTGAGAAAGAGTATGGGAATCATTTACCACCCTTCGTCTCAAACCATTTTAACTGGCCAAGAGAGGCTAGCTGCACAAGGCTGGCCTGTTTGTCATCACCATGCACTGGCTGCCAGAATTCAGCCATTCCAGTTTCCACTTATTAGAAAGGCAGCGGCTTTTGCCGGGAATGGATTTCACATTCCAACATACGGGATGTGGTTGGCAGTTTGTTTAGCGTGCACCCAATTGGAAGAATGAATCATTAGATCAACTAACTGGTGAAAATATGAAGGCATTGTCAGTGCTTTCGGCGTTCAACACATAACATTCATCGTACATATGTCATGTTTTTGCGCAATGGAATGTCGAAGGGCACATGTTCAGTTGGACACACATACAGCGGTGACCCAGTCACATTGCCACCAACAGTGAATTTGACATTCAATGTTTTTTTTGAAGAAGAAGATGTGCTTTGAGAGCGGTGTTGACTGATTGACTGTTGGCCAGTGTCATGCCCAAAACCATTCGGCCCAAGCAATTCGAGAGTTAATTCTCACTTGGGTGTGTGATTGACATTGTTTTGCGCATCAGATCCAGTGATTGCCATGCTTCCTTCTGGACCGCCGCCAGGACAGGTGTGGTCGCAGCAGGCAGCCTCGGCTCAGTGTCATCCTCAACAAGTGATGACACCACCGCCTGTGGCGCCCTGCTCACCGCCACCGCCGCATTCATTGGCAATGGTTCCTGCTTCCGGTGGCACGATGGCGATGCCAAAGCCTATGGCAGCTGCAGAACTAGCTCCTCCTCCGTTTGGAGGAGTGGCTAATCAAACCCTTGAACAACTTGTGGGCATGTTGCAGGCAGCCAACGCCAAAGGTGGGCAGAAGCGTACTCAATCTGTCCCAAATCGCCAGAAAGCGCTCAGTGGAGGTCATGGCAGTCAAGATCCGCCAAATCCAAAGCGGCCCAGGCAATGCAACAGTGCCAGATTCTCGTCTGGATGGACAACAGTCGCAGACTTGAGTTTGTTTGATCTTAGAAACGCCCTTGGGGTTGTGAACCCCATTGAGTGCAATCTCATGATCATGGACAAGTATGACCATGGCGACACCTCTTTGATCTTCCAGTATGCGCTTGGACTGCACGGCAACTCCAAGTTGAATTGCACAGAACGTTGCTTGGCTGTTTGTAGAACCACTTGCAAGTCTGAGCACATCAATCATCAAATCATTGATCCATGAGTTGTCATTGTGTGTTGTTGGTTAAATTTCAGTGTTTTTTTTCAGGTGTGTAACAGGCTTGGCTTCAGTGTCAGTAGGTGGCTTTAATTCTGATTGTGACTGACTGACTTTCTGAATAAGGCTCAAGTTGGCTTCAGATGGTGGGTGCCGAGCATACACGTCGGCAGAAAGCTGGTGTTGAGTGCATTGATGGGAGCATGACACTGGATGCCATTGTGTCAACTATGAAGCAACGAAAGGCAGAAGCAATGAGGCTTGAACAGGCATCTGCTCCGACCATTGTGAATACGCCTGATGGTTCAGCTTCAGCGGTGTCCTGGAACAACAAGACCAAGTGGCTTCCTCCCAACCCAAGTCCTGCGCATAGATGGCAGCTGGCACATGATCCGCGCCGTGTTTTGAATTAGGTGTGGAGTTTTCCTATGTTCCTTTGTTATCACTTTTGTTTCTAAAACTACTAGAATCACAATCAATCAGATGCACTCAATGACTGACTCAAGTCAAGGTCGACTGGCAAGTGGTTTGCTTCCAACGGGAGTAATGCAATGTGGCTTGAGGAGTTTATGGCAGATGCTGAAACCATTCAGCAAACATCTTCGGGTCCGCCAGTATCAGCGCCATCAACGACCACTGGCGGTTCTCCAGCCCCAAGTGTGGCATCAGCAGCTCTGACACCAGCATCGTCGATTGCGGGGCATCTTGCGACAATGTCAGTGCATTCTGGACATCAACATGCTCAGCTTCTCCAGCTTGCGTCAGCAGTAACGTCTGCTCCACAGACTCCCTGTCAGAGTGATTTGGCCTCCAGTCGGATGTCAGATGATGTAGCTTGGTGAAATGCACTGTTGATGTCACACAAAATACTATTACTTGATGAGCCAACATGATGGATGGTGTTTGGGTACATTGGCTGCCTCTTGATTCCAAGGGAGTACATACTGACGCTCCGTCAGACTTTGAGAAGCCGCCAGAACCATCAGAACCTGCACCCTCATCAAAGGCAAGGGCACCAGCCAGCATTATGTTAATCTCTGTCTGAGTGTACATGGAAATGTTGAATGACAATCAAACCAAAACTAATTAAATGAGTTCACCTTGTTCAGTTGCCCTTGTCAGGCGGACACCGAGTATTCTGTTCGTGTGGCCTTCAGTGATACTTCCAAGACCTTCTACGCACACCATATGACACTAAACTCATCTCAATGGCTGCCTTTGTGTGACAAAAGTGATGAGTGGAAGGTGGCCAAGTCAAAAAGCACTGGCAAAGAATTCCTTTACACTGTTTCCGGTTCCAAGCCATCAGTCTGGGTCTTTTGGTTGCAGAAATCATGGTAGTTTGATGGCAGTCACTGTGAAAGTGAGTCTGACTGAGCCTGCAAATGTACAGACGCATTCATATGTCGCATTTTGTTTCTGACAGTCTGATTATTTTTTCTTGAGGTTGAAGATCTGTTCAGTGGAGGAGGACATGACAATGCACCTGAGGTGGGAGTAGACATTGGCATTGTCCAATTGATTGTGCTGAAGCAGTCAGAACTCAGAACCCATCATCAGCAGCAATTGAGTGTTAGTCACTTTAAGAAGCACACGTTTAATATTAACAAACATATTTTATAGTTATCATCCACTTCAAGGTTCGGGCTGTTACATACCTGTTGCTTGATTCAACGGCAGGCGCCTACTGATCCAAGTCAGGGCACACCGGCTGGCAGGGCTGGAGTCAAGACGGTGCAGCTTGCAGATTTGTCACAGGATCAGTTACAGAGGATGGCAAACAACCTTGATCATCGGCAAGACATTTCTTTATCTCAGGAAGCTCAGGTCGGAAGCACAAATACAAACAGTTGTCACAAGTCATTAAGCAAAAGAAGACTGACTGTTGCACTGCAACCTGTTATATACTTTGTTTGGTGATATGATGTGGGGTTATGTTTTTGATTGTATATTGGTCGATCTCGAGGCAGCTCTAACTCCGGGGCGCATGGCCGACGTCACTGACCAGGACCTCGCAATGATCTGCTTGTTGCTGGTGGGATCATGTTTTTGCACAGTTTAAGACAAGGCTGCTTCAAGTCAGACGTGATCCTAATTCATCAGTAATCATAAATGATGGTTATAGCAGGTCACAGCCCATCCTCTCTGACAAAAGTTATCATTCAGGTTTGTTGTAGTGGAGGATGTATTGTTGATTGGTCAGTCAGTTTGTAGTTTCATTGGATTGAGTTTTTGATAGAGTTCATTGTGTGAGGAAAGCAAACCAGTTGGGCTGCAACCACCTCACCAACCATTGCCGCCGCTCCCACAAGTCGTGCATCCTCCACTACCACCAAAGGACAGGCCTTTGCCTGCTAGCTCATTGGTGCAGCCTGTTGAACCACCACCAGTGCAGCAACCGGTTCAGCCGCCAGAGCCTGTCGCAACCCAGCCGGCAGAACCAGTGCAGCCTGTTGAACCACCTGTGCAGCAACCGGTTCAGCTGCCAGAGCCTGTCGCAACCCAGCCGGCAGAACCAGTGCAGCCTGTTGAACCACCAGTGCAGCAACCGGTTCAGCCGCCAGAGCCTGTCGCAACCCAGCCGGCAGAACCAGTGCAGCCTGTTGAACCACCAGTGCAGCAACCGGTTCAGCTGCGAGAGCCTGTCGCAACCCAGCCGGCAGAACCAGTGCAGCCAAAGCAAACTCCACCTTTGCCACCAGTTCAGCCGCCAGAGCCTGTCGCAACCCAGCCGGCAGAACCAGTGCAGCCTGTTGAACCACCACCAGTTCAGCAACCGGTTCAGCCGCCAGAGCCTGTCGCAACCCAGCCGGCAGAACCAGTGCAGCCAAAGCAAACTC